>JXCR01121458.1:2259-14163 GCA_002079205.1 Phalaenopsis hybrid cultivar
AAATGAAATTTTAGAAAACTTCTTTGATGAACAATTATATAATATTGTGAAATGAGTATATTGTGATATGTCGATATAGTAAATTATATTATAAGTGATATTCTACCATCAGATATTAAGAATCAACAATTAAAGAAATTTATATATGATTCAAAATTCTATTTTTGGGATGAGTCATATTTATATGAACAATGTAAAGATCTAATTTTTATAGGATGTGTGCCTTATGAAAAAACTCAACAAATAAGTGAAAGATGTCATGATTCTGAATTTGAAGAATATTTTGGAACAAATAGAACTGTATATAAAATTTTGTAAGCTAGATTTTATTGACCTATAATTTTTAGAGATGTTAATGAATATATTAAAACATGTGATCAATGTCAGCGAGTGGAAAATATTTCTAAAAGAAATGAAAGGCCTCTAAATTACACATTGGAAGTTGAAATTTTTTATGTGTGGGGATTAGATTTTATGAGACCATTTATGCCTTCATTTGGAAATTTATATATATTACATGTTGTTAATTATATGTCCAAATGGATTGAAGCTGTTGTTGTACCTAAAGGTGATGCTCAGAGTGTTTCTAAATTTTTAAATAAAAATATTTTTATAATATATGGAATGTCGAGAGTAATTATTACAGATGAAGCATCCCATTTTAAGAATAAGAGAATCAATAAATTGAATAAAAAATATGATATTATGCAAACATTCTCTACTATTTATCATCCCAAGACCAGCAGTCAGAGATATCAAATCGCGAAATAAAATAAATTTTAGAAAAAGCTGTAAATTTTTGTAAATTGGATTGGTCTGCTAGATTAAATATTGCAATATGGGCATACAGAACTGCTTATAAGGAAAAATATGTCACTTACCAATATAATTGGAGCATAAAGCATTTTGAGCTATTAAAGAATTTAATTTTCATATAAAATAAGCTGCTAAGAAAAAATTATTGCAACTCAATGAACTTGAGGTGATTAGAAATGAATCATATGATAATGCAAAAATCTATAAAGAGAAAATGAAAATATAGCATGATCAGAAGATTATTAAGAAGAAGTTTGAACCTGGATAAGAAGTTTTATTATATAATACAAGATTGAGATTATTTCAAGAAAAACTGAAATCCAGATGGCTGGGACCATTTGAAGTGATTAAAGTTTATCCTTATGAAACTGTTGTGTTGACCTTACTTTTGGTTGAGGTTTAGTTTTTCCTCTTTAGTAGCCTAGGATGTAGCTATAGGACTTTCCTGTTGACTATTCCTAGAAAAGTAGAAAAGGTAACCCTCATCATTAGAAATTCTACCATCTTCTTTGCTCAACTTGAAGCTCTAAATATTGGTCCTAACCTCTAGCACTTAGTAGGTGGGGTCACTATGGGGGAGCTAAAAAAGAGTTCCCATAGGACTGTTTGACATTAGGGTTGACCTGGGTGTTGGCTCGAGCTAAGACACTCACTACACTCACTATCACAGACAATCACTCACAGCCCTAATCCGAAATTCTTGACTTTGATCCCTTGATCTTTTGGGAGACTCATGTAGATGGTCCTCTAGAACCACTGGCCTAGGCTGGGGTTTAGCTAAGACCAGTACATAGAGGACATAAATGTGGTTTCCATTGGACCATAGCTCATATAGGGTGGTTGGCTTCAACTTGGTTTTTTGACCCCTAAACCTACCCAAATTACCTAAACACCCTCAAATCCCAAATTTGGTCAAAATACTCAAATTCATCCAAAATACTCAAAATTGTTCAAAAGTTATTTCAAATCTTTTGAAAATACCCAAGCTACCCAAAACTACACAAAAATTCCAAATTTACCAAAATACCTCCCTAAATGTCCAAAATTACAAAAATACCCTTGACACCCCAAACTTTCCCAAAACTTCCAAAATCACTCCAAATGTCTTAAAAAAAATTTTGGACCCTTCAATTGAACCCAATTTTGCCAATTTGACCAAAACCCCCAAATTGCCTTTAAAGGCCTAATTTCCTAAAATTCACCTTAAATGTCCATCAACTTGGCCCAAATTTCCTTCAATTTCATTTCTAAACACAAATTCATCCTTCATATGATCAATTCAAATTAAATTCAAGCCTAACTGACCCATACTTTGAGCCCAATTTTGCCCCAAATTGGATGTCTCAGAATTTCACTAAAATTGAATGCCCTAACCCCAAAATTGACACCCAATTTGTGTTGAAAACTCTTTTTGACATTCCTTTATAACATTTTCAACCATTAATTTGAACCTAACCTAACCTTAGCCTATCCCAAAACCAAGCCCAACCTAACACCCCAAAATTGACTAAGTGACCAAAATCCACCAAACCGAACTTGCAAACCAACTCAAAATCACTCCAAATCTCTTCTAAACCTCTCATGAAAATAATTCACACAATCTTGATCAATCAATCAAGCTCAAACCAAAATTTTGACGGAAATCAAATTTTGGCGTGTATTTTGACCCGATTGGTCGGACACCCAGATGATGAAATAGACCACGCCAACGTGTCCGGAACATTGAAATTACCTAAAGAGGACATGCATTTTTATGTGGTTCTGTGCATGCATGAATTGGAAAATTAAAAAAAATTATTACAAAAAAAAGAGTCATTTTTTCACATAAATCCTTAAAATCCCAAAATCCCTAAGCTGGCTCACGCCTCTTGCTCCTTCCCATTCGTGAACAGCTGCATCCCTTCCTATCTGTCGCAAGTGAGGCTACTCCAAAATCTCCTCTGTCGCACAAAAGAC
Source organism: Phalaenopsis hybrid cultivar (assembly GCA_002079205.1). Taxonomy (NCBI): domain Eukaryota; kingdom Viridiplantae; phylum Streptophyta; class Magnoliopsida; order Asparagales; family Orchidaceae; genus Phalaenopsis; species Phalaenopsis hybrid cultivar. The sequence continues at coordinate 5,032 of JXCR01121458.1, forward strand.
CTTCTCCATCATGAGCCCTGCCTTCTCCTTCCTCGCGAAGCTTCAGCCGAGGTCCCTCTCTGACTTCCATCCCATCTCACGCGACAACAAAACACCTACCTCCTACAAATCCCCTTCCCTATACCTTGTGTTTTCCCCTCTAATTTCCTATTTTGGTAAGCTCCCCAACCAAGGCACTCAATGCCCTGCCTCAACACTCGATGACCTATCTCTACACAACCGCCCTACCTCACCTTGCGGCAACAGGCTCCCCCTCTTGTATTCGACTCACCTCTAGGTGAGTCCAGGTGAGCCCCTCCCTTCCTATTTTGCTATAAAATCACCATTTGGGGAGTTCCTTAAGGTAGGCCGAATTCTTCTTTGAGAGAGGGAGGTTCTGCCGAAATTTTTTTTTGAGTTCGTGAGCTTCTGTTGGTTGTGTGTTGTTGCCTTGGAGCTCTTAAATCAAAAGCTTCTTTGCTTGTTCTTTTCTAGTTTGTTCAAGAGGTAACATTGTCTTATTTTCCCCCTCCTACTTCCTTCCACGGCTTCATATGCATATCTTAACAACATTACCCAGTATTTGAAAGTAAAAGGAAAGTTTTCTTCGAAGTTTTATATTTTGCCTTAAAACTTGGTGAAAAGTATCCACCACGTCGATTGGTTGTCTTGGTAAATCTTTAAGAAGACCACCATCTTCTAAATACATCATACAGATTAAACTGCACTTGTATGATTCTGAGACTATTTTACAATAAGTATTTCTAAGAATATAGACAACTTGATATTTTTTCTACTGTATGGAAATAAATTTGAGAATTAACTCTTTCTTGATAAAAAAGATATTTGCTGCCATTCTCCTGTTATTTTGGTGATCTTTTTTGAAGATGTATTTTGTAAAATTTTTGCATATGTAGGAGTTCTTGAGGAAGCTGAATCTTCTTTTTCAGGAATAAACTTTACTTCAATAGCTGAGGAGGAAGCTTTGGCATTTTCCTTTCCTTCTTCACTTGCAATTATGAGATTCATGAAATCTCTAATTTTTCTTAATTCAGATAGAGAAGGAAATTCTTCATCTGATATTTCTTCAATGAGATATTTTTTAATCTTAATAAATTCAGTTATTATGGTATTGCCCATAGTAATTTCACACTCAAATTTTCATATCTATAATTCAACAAATTCTAGATATTTGTTGATGTCTGGATTAAACTTCTCCTAAATTTTGCTAGTTGTTTCATAACTATCCATATTATTATCCTCCATATTTATTTCCTCCATAATTCTCGTGTTAGTATATCGGCAAGGGCATTTTTATTTCCTTCAATATATTCTATATCAAAAGTATATGCAGAAAATCAACTTTGTCATCTGATTAATTTTTTAATTTGTCGAAGAGTTTACATTTGTACAATTTATAAATGAGATTGCAGTTTTGTTATATGTTCTTATTAAAAATGTTTTATTTAGGAATATTTCAAATTTTTTAATTGCTTTCTTTATAGCTAATAATTCTTTTTCATTAATATGATAATTTGTTCCGTGGGTGTGTAGGTTCTAGAACTATATCGACGTAGGAGTTTAATGTTAGCTTTTAGAATTGCACCTCATGCAATTTCCAAGCTATCGGTTTCTATTAAATAATGTCCTGATATAGGTAGATGTAATTTTGGTAATTTTTTCTTCTATTATTAAATAATGTCTTGGTATAGGTGGATGTAATTTTGGTAAATTTTTACATATTTCTTTAATTCAGTTTAAAGCTTTTTCATCATTCTCATCCTAATTCCATGACATGTTTTTCCTTAATTTTTTCTGTAGTGGTTCTCTTAATTCATCTAGATCCTTAACAAATGTTTCGGCGTAATTAATGCAGACTAAGAACTTTGTAGTTCTTTCTAATTTTTAATTTGTTTGAAATTATCAATTTTTGTTAGGATATGCTCTTATAATTCAATAAATCCTTTATATATGATAAGTCCTTGGAATTCAATAGTATTAGTTAGGAAGTGATCCAGAAAATATAGTTGTGTAAAATTTATAAAGTTAACTCAGCTTTACAACGATGCTAAAAACTTGATGTGTTATTTATTTTATGAATAAGAAATTTAAGCAATTTATGTTGGGATTCTATGCAAGTATAGGTATCGTTATCAAGTAACATAAAACTTTCTATTTAAGGCCCAAATATTGATCCTACGAGGAAGGTTTAAATTTGAAATGATAAATTAACTAGAAAATTCACTGAAATAAAACAAAATTACTGTGACTAATTTTGAATATTTGAGATACTATCAAAACTAAATTATTAACTACTAGCAAAACTAAAATGTAATGTTTAAACAATAACTACTATATTATGTTTTATTTGATGAAGTTTTTTAATATGAAAAGCATATTTCCCACTAAAATAAGTTTTTGTTAAAATGAGATGAGATAAATTGTTTAAATATGTATTATGCTAAATAAGAGCAATTTTAATTCTCTACTCTAATTCAGTGTTATGGAAAATCATTGGCTAATCACAGGTTTAGTCCCTAAATTCGTGGTTAAGCTAGGAGGATACAGACTCTCACTCCAGAGCTCCCGCTTCCCTTCCCCTAAAGGCTAATGCTCGCTTTAGTTCTTAAGCACTAAGACTGAATTGGGGATTTTAGTCTCTTACCACAAAATCTCCAATTTAGATCCAACAAAGTATATTTCTCTATTTATTTNTGGTAACACTGTCTTATTTTCCCCCTCCTAGTTCCTTCCACAGCTTCATATGCATATCTTAACAACATTACCCAGTATTTGAAAGTAGAAGGAAAGTTTTCTTCGGAGTTTTATATTTTGCCTTACAACTTGGTGAAAAGTATCCACTGCGTCGATTGGTTGTCTTGGTAAATCTTTAAGAAGACCACCATATTCTAAATACTTCATACAGATTAAACCGCACTTGTATAATTCTTAGACTATTTTACAATAAGTATTTCTAAAGATATAGACAACTTGATATTTTTTCTACTGTATGGAAATAAATTTGAGAATTAACTCTTCCTTGATAAAAAGATATTTGCTGCCATTCTCCTGTTATTTTGGTGATACTTTTTGAAGATGTATTTTGTAAAATTTTTGCATATGTAGGAGTTCTTGAGGAAGATGAATCTTCTTTTTCAGGAATAAACTTTACTTCAATAGCTGAGGAGGAAGCTTTGGCATTTTCCTTTCCTTCTTCTCTTGCAATTATGAGATTCATGAAATCTCTAATTTTTCTTTATTCAGATAGAGAAGGAAATTCTTCATCTGATATTTCTTCAATGAGATATTTTTTAATCTTAATAAATTCAGTTATTATGGTATTGCCCATAGTAATTTCACACTCAAATTTTCATATCTGTAATTCAACAAATTCTAGATATTTGTTGATGTCTGGATTAGACTTCTCCTAAATTTCGCTAGTTGTTTCATAACTATCCATATTATTATCCTCCATATTTATTTCCTCCATAATTCTCGTGTTAGTATATCGGCAAGAACATTTTTATTTCCTTCAATATATTCTATATCAAAAGTATATGCAGAAAACCAACTTTGTCATCTGATTAATCTTTTATTTGGCGAAGAGTCTACATTTGTACAATTTATAAATGAGATTGCAATTTTGTTATATGTTCTTATTAAAAATGTTTTATTTAGGAATATTTCAAATTTTTTAATTGCTTTCTTTATAGCTAATAATTCTTTTTCTTTAATATGATAATTTTGTTCCGTGGGTGTGTAGGTTCCAGAACTATATTGACGTAGGAGTTAATGTTAGCTTTTAGAATTGCACCTCATGCAATTTCCAAGCTATCGGTTTCTATTATTAAATAATGTCCTGATATAGGTAGATGTAATTTTGGTAATTTTTTTTTCTATTATTAAATAATGTCCTGGTATAGGTGGATGTAATTTTTGTAAATTTTTACATATTTCTTTAATTCAGTTTAAAGCTTTTTCATCATTCTCATCCTAATTCCATGACATGTTTTTCCTTAATTTTTTCGGTAATGGTTCTCTTAATTCATCTAGATCTTTAACAAATGTTTCGGCGTAATTAATGCAGACTAAGAACTTTGTAGTTCTTTCTGATTTTTAATTTGTTTGAAATTATCAATTTTTGTTAGGATATGCTCTTATAATTCAATAAATCCTTTATATATGATAAGTCCTTGGAATTCAATAGTATTAGTTAGGAAGTGATCCAGAAAATATAGTTGTGTAAAATTTATAAAGTTAACTCAGCTTTACAACGATGCTAAAAACTTGATGTGTTATTTATTTTATGAATAAGAAATTTAAGCAATTTATGTTGGGATTCTATGCAAGTATAGGTATTGTTATCAAGTAACATAAAACTTTCTATTTAAGGCCCAAATATTTATCCTGCGAGGAAGGTTTAAATTTGAAATAATAAATTAACTAGAAAATTCACTGAAATAAAACGAAATTACTGTGACTAATTTTGAATTTTTGAGGTACTATCAAAACTAAATTATTAACTACTAGCAAAACTAAAATGTAATGTTTAAACAATAACTACTATATTAGTTTTATTTGATGAAGTTTTCTAATATGAAAAGCATCTTTCCCACTAAAATAAGTTTTTGTTAAAATGAGATGAGATAAATTGTTTAACTATGTATTATGCTAAATAAGAGTAATTTTAATTCTCTACTCTAATTCAGTGTTATGGAAAATTATTGTCTAATCACAGGTTTAGTCCCTAAATTTGTGGTTATGCTAGGAGGATACAGACTCTCACTCCAGAGCTCCCACTTCCCTTCCCCTAAAGGCTAATGCTCGCTTTAGTTCTTAAGCACTAAGACTAAATTGGGGATTTTAGTCTCTTACCACAAAATCTCCAATTTAGATCCAACAAAGTATATTTCTCTATTTATTTGCATTTAATTCCATGAACAAAATACTCCTTCATGGAGTTAAATGTGATTCTTACTCTTGTTGTAGAACTCATACTCCATTTTTCGGATCATATGTTTCACAACAGATTTTGACAATTCAATTGGCCATATCAAAATGTAAATTAAGAACGAAGTTGAAAAATCATCACAATTTATTTTATATTTTAAAATTGGCACATCCAAATNGTTAAATGTGATTCTCACTCTTGTTGTAGAACTCATACTCCATTTTCTGGATCATATGTTTCACAACAGATTTTGACAATTCAATTGGCCATATCGAAATGTAAATTAAGAACGAAGTTGAAAAATCATCACAATTTATTTTATATTTTAAAATTGGCACATCCAAATTTTCTCTTCATTTCACCATATCTCAGAGTAGGGAGAAAGATAAAGGAAACTACTAAGACTTCATGAGAAATATACAACTAAACATAAATTTCATATCTAAAAGAAAGTTCATATAACAATAATAAACAAACAACACTTATCTAAAACTTTTTCTCAAAGCAAATCCCTTATAGCCTCTCTTAGAAGAAGTAGGAAGAAGAAATCTCTCACTTTTCTCTCTCTCTCTAACACTCTTAGAGAATAATTTACACTTAAACTCACCACAGAAACTCAAAATTCTAAAGAAATAAATGACTAATTCACTCTAAGTGGCTATGGGGAATGTGAAATAGCATGGAAGAGAGTGGAAAGTGGTCGAAAGGTGCAAAGGGGGGCTCTTTTCTAATCAATTTTTGCTCTAAATAGAGCCTAATGTTAGTTTTCCAATAGGTGCATCCAAAAACTCTTCAAAAAGTGTCGAAATTTGTTGAATCTTCTAGAAATAGGTCTTCCACCGACATTGGCGTCGTCGACGTCAGTGGCCTATGAACTCTTTGTTAAATGGCGTCGTCATGCTGCTCTTGGTACCGTCAACGCTGAGGATAGTTTGTCTTCTATTCTGTAGGTTTGCGCCATTAGCGTCCATCCTGGCGTCGTCGGCGCTAAGTATTTCTTCGAAAACGCCATTTTCTTTCCAAATTTTATCCTTTTTGCTTTCCTTTTTCTTCAAGTCCTAAAAATGAACAACCTGCAATAGAACATGAAAAATATCCTCATTTAAAGCGCAATATCACCAAAAATGAGTATAAAATATAGGTCTAAATATGCATATATTTTTGGTGTATCAAAATCCCCAAAACTTAAATGTTACTTGTCCTCGAGTAACTCCTTTACTACTTAAAATATGGCTCATGGCAAAGAGTTTTAACTTCTAGATTTCCATATTTTAGTCAGTTGAATACAATAACATAACTCAAGAAAAATGTAAAATAACTCCAGTTAATACTAAGAATTTTGATTCTCTATTCTTTTCAATGGAAATTGCAAATTGTCATATTAAAGCCACTTAGAATATCCATATGAAAAATAACTTCTAAAAATTTACTAGTAAATATGCTAATACTTAAACATAAGTTTAAAGAATGTGGTCAAGCCTTATTCTTTAAGTTGATTCAAGTGAAGTCAATTTTTAATTAGACATCTCCTCAAGCTTCTCCTCAAGTCTTTTTCTTTTCTTTTCATTTCTCTCAATCTCTCTTTTTAAGGATCATTTTTAATCCTTTTTCTTTTCTTTTTTTTTGTTTTCTTTTTTTTTTCTTTTTTTGAACTTCATTATCCCTTTCTTAAAGTTCAAAACTTTTCACATTCCTTCACTTTATAAATTTATATTTTCTTTAAAGATTTTTCATAAAATTTTATTTTTTTCTTCTTACATGACTCTCTAAGATTTTTTAACACTTCAAAAATGCAAATTCCTTTACTTATAATAGAAANGTTTTCTTCTTACATGACTCTCTAAGTTTTGTTAACACTTCAAAAATGCAAATTCCTTTACTTATAATAGAAAAACATAATCTTATTCTCTTAAACCAAATATCTTAATTTTTAAAATTAACCTTTAATATTGAAAATTTTTACTTAAGTCTACTAGATATTTAGAAACACAAATATAATTATCTAAAGTTACCCTATAATACCAAAGGTCATGTTAAATTTAAAAGTTTTGAAAATATAGCTATTTGAGGATAAATAACATTAAGTTTCTTTCTTTAAAAAGAAAATTTTCTCCCCGCCTTTCTTTAAAGATTTTTCATAAAATTTTATTGTTTTCTTCTTACATGACTCTCTAAGATTTTTTAACACTTCAAAAATGCAAATTCCTTTACTTATAATAGAAAAACATAATCTTATTCTTTTAAACCAAATATCTTAATTTTTAAAATTAACCTTTAATATTGAAAATTTTTACTTAAGTTTACTAGATATTTAGAAACACAAATATAATTATCTAAAGTTACCCTCTAATACCAAAGGTCATGTTAAATTTAAAAGTTTTGAAAATATAGCTATTTGAGGATAAATAACATTAAGTTTCTTTCTTTAAAAAGAAAATTTTCTCCCCGCCTTTCTTTAAAGATTTTTCATAAAATTTTATTGTTTTCTTCTTACATGACTCTCTAAGATTTTTTAACACTTCAAAAATGCAAATTCCTTTACTTATAATAGAAANCTGAACATCTGCACCAAACCTGCTTCAATTGTTCCATTATGGTTAAAGTTCTCCTTTATCCTCCAATCTAAGTGATAAAAAAGGTAGTTAAGGTTTCCTATTACATTCATAATACTCTGAAGTTTTCTTTTGATTTTTTTCTCCAAAGCAATTGGACTTCTAACTGTTTGTGGCATTAATGGTGTTGAAGCATGCATTGAATGATCCAAAATAATATCTAATGATTAATTGTCATTCCCAATTTAATTGTCATCAATAGGAATCATGGGCTCCCAGGGTAATAACATTTTTTTCCGAACTTTCATATGGCACTTGAGATTGATTGCAAAGTAAGAAAATTGTCGAAAGATGCCTCAATCAATATATAGGCCCATTCATAATAAAACTCATAATAGATTTAAAAATGATTTATCTCATATCATTGGGNAACTTCCAACTGTTTGTGGCATTAATGGTGTTGAAGCATGTGTTGAATGATCCAAAATAATATCTAATGATTAATTGTCATTCCCAATTTAATTGTCATCAATAGGAATCATGGGCTCCCAGAGTAATAACACTTTTTTCGAACTTTCATATGGCACTTGAGATTGATTGCAAAGTAAGAAAATTGTAGAAAGATGCCCCAATCAATATATAGGCCCATTCATAATAAAACTCATAATAGATTTAAAAATGATTTATCTCATATCATTGGGCTTCTCCATTTGAATGTAATAGTTTAAAATTGCACTTTCTTTTGTAACTCTACTAATCTTCATGGTAGGGAGTAATTTTATAGAGATGAAGACATGACATTGTTTTGATATTGGATTAAGTAGTGAAGCGGAGAAACTAACATATCCCTAATCTCTGATTTCCCAATTATCATTTCCATCGGTCAGAAAATGATATACATCTTACATTATATCTCTCGTTGAGATAAAATTTGTATAATGACAGATTGACACATTTTCTTCCATATACAAATCATTAATCTGAGGCGGAGTAAATGGTATAGCCTTACCTTGAACAAAGACGACTCTTTAAATAATTCTATGTAAGTTAGTATAGAATTCCTTTACCACTGGTTCAATAACTGTAGCGGTAGTGTATCATAGAACTTAACAATGCCTCTGTACAATGATTTTATCAATTTGTGAACTTGGATTACTCAATCCATGATTGACAAAGCCTCTCTCCTTGATAAGTCTCTTCTTCATGATAACTTTGTCGTATAATCTCTGCGCGTCAAAACTTATAAACTTTCTTCTATTGAATGCTATTTACCTTGAAGTATTTCTGGAATTGGAAGCTATGGTTTCAAAATTTGGAAGTTTCTAGTCGTCCAAGGCAGTTTTTAGGTCTTTAAAGACACCTCTCAGCGGTTATTTAGGAGTGTAATCCTGTTAAAGTCCGTCAAATTTGTCCTGAACGCACGAAATTGCTCGGGATGCTGTCGGCGCTCTCGATGGCACTGTCGGTGATAGAGGCCAAAATCGTGTCTCTATTTTTTTGGTTCAATTTAATTCCAAATTTTCCTTCAATATTAATATTTGTCTTAATTTATGATATATAAAATTGTATAGGTTTCAAAAATATTGTTATTATTTAATATATAAAACACTTGTTAAACAAAATAGTAATATATATATATATAGATTTATA
>JXCR01121460.1:0-22059 GCA_002079205.1 Phalaenopsis hybrid cultivar
TCCGCTTATCGATTTCAAAATTAATTTTGTAAATCGAATATGGTATTTAGAATATTTTACAGCTAGGTGTTATTATGGGCAAACATTGGTAAAAGTATGGAGCACAAGATCTCTCCCCATAGTTCAACGTGGCATCACAATACAAACAATTTTGTGTACGTTGCATAGAGTATGCAAAAGAAATAAATATATGATAAGCGGAAACTTCAAATAAGCAACAATAGAAAGACCTCCAACTCTAATAATAGCTTCAAACAAGTGAAGCATCATACATAAGGGTAAGGAAAGAATATATTAGAGAGAGAAATCACATACGACACATGTATAAAAATGATGTGTTACCTATTGAATTAATGTCATTTATAACTTCTATGACACATACATGATGATAAAAAATAGTTGTAATTTTAATTAACAATCTTTGAATTTGATAATAAGAGGGAGAATAACAATTAAGTGTAGATTAAGATAAATAAATTTATCTTTCATGTTTGTTCTTATAAAAATAAACATTTAATTTATATCATACAAAACTTACTTCATTTATTTTGCATTAATTATTTTATTTATTTTCATAGAACTCTATGAATTATCAATTGGCTACAAAAGGCATGCTCTACCTTGAGATAATTGTACTTTGTCAATCTTAAGGTACTTTAAAATTAGTTTAAAGAAAATCTTTTAAATTTACAAGTTAAAAATGTAGATCTTTTTGACTTATTTACATATCGACTTATTTCTTTTCCATTGCAACACATTGGTTTTGCTCAACTTTGAAATTAGTTGGAATTTAAATAGGCTTAAAATTAACATTTATTTGAGATAACACCATCTCAATTAGTTTTAGTTGGGAATCAATTGCACAAATAAAATAAACACTTACACAATTATTTAAAATGCTTGATATATCTCATATAATTAGTGTCAACTTTGAGCTTTTGCCTTAAAATTCATAAGAAGCGAGTAAACATATCTTGCATGGTATGCATATCAATCTTAATGCACTCCTATCAAAGAAAGAATTTGTGATCTAGACCCCACATAAGAGGGTTCACAAGACTAGATCTTAGTGCCTCCAAATTTTATGATAGAAAAAAAACTAGTAATTGAAGAACTCATGGCATAATATGCGAGAACTTTTGACTCATGAGAATCAATGACTATAACTATGAAGAGAAACCAATCACCCCAAAAAAATTTAAAAGCTTAAGAACATTTTTAGATTATTCGCAAACATCCTTTGGCCTTTTCAACTTCCAACAATTACTATGATGTTATCACATTGAAAATTCTCATGAATTATAATTTGAAACGTTCTTATGAATCTCTCAATAAAAAGTACATGACAGTGCATCTATGACGCACATGCATATATATATATATATATATATATATATATATATATATATATATATATATATATATATATATATATATATATATATATATATATATATATATATATNGATTACCATAACCACCTCCATCTGTCCCTTTTGTGGCTTCCACGGATTAGGCAAACGTCTTTGTCTTATGTAGCCTCTTAAAATAATTAATACAAAGTGTTAGAAGGGGCTAATATGGAGAACCATTAAGATCCCTTTTTTACTTAATGTCATTTTCATATTGTGTAAGTATATAACCATGATAAATAGCTTATATAATATTACAATGATATCTCTTTCCACTTAAGAGCCTTTGAGATATGCAGAGTAAGAGCCAAGTGCTTTACATGTATTTAAATTTTAAGTGAATATAAGAAGCTAAGGATTTTCTATTAAGTTAGATGGTGTGCTCTCTCTCTCACACACACACACACCCCCACACTTTTTTGTTTTGTATCTTTCTTTCTCACTAAGTGGCTTATTATTTCTTCAATAAAAGACTAGTTTTTTATACTCTCAATGATTCGTGTCAAAAAATTTATTCATTGGTTTATACTTTATTTGTTTGATAAAAGGGATAAAAAATACTTTAGTTGAAGCAAGCACACCCAAATCAATTGGATTGGATCATAATAAAGCAATAATGTAGTAATAATTATTTTAAATAGGAGCTAATTAGTTCAAATAGTCGATTAAACTTATTTTGTGGCCTTCAAAATACACAATCAAGAGTGATTAAGTACATGTCTTAATAAAATTCACGAGGATTGAACTTAAATTTAAGGAGGTAAGGTGGCATATTCATATGTATTTGATGATCATCTCTTCCTTTTAAATCTTTCTTTTATCTCCATGAACAATAGCTTGAACTTTATATCCAACAGATTTGTAACATAGTTTATACCTAATTTTGGGCTTTAGAAGACTTGACCAATTGTCATAAGAGTATCTTAGATTGCACTTTCTCGTGTTGTAAGTATCACCATAATCAAACTTATAAAGTGTGCAATCATGACTGTTTGGGTCAAATTGATTGTTTTATCATAAGAGCTCCAACTTGACTAAAGAAATTTACAATCATGTACCAACAAATCACTTACTAATTTTCAATTTGTCCCAAAAAGTAGGCCTATTGAAACCTCAAAACTAATATGTCGAACCCATCATAGAGGATCTACTAACTCTTCTACTTGCCAAGGCTATTAGTCCACAAAACTCAAATACTCTCAATATTCTCCAAGCCACCTAAGTTTCTCATGTGAAGAACCTGTAAGAGGTACCTTCCCTAAATATAAAAGCCATCTAAATTTCATACTAATTCAGGCTTCATTTGGCCGAGTTTTCCCTTTTATAAAATTTTGTTCAAAAATAGCTTTTTGAAAAGCCATGTTTTGTAGTTATTTGAGGAGAGCCGCGGCTTCTAAAAGAAAAACAAAAGTTTCTCAAAAAAGTTTTTTATAAAAATATTGCCGTCAAACATACTTCGTGATTTTATATAAAGGTAGTTTGTGTTTGTTAAGATAAACAACTTATCCTAAAACACGGCCTGCAGGTCGACCTGCGGCCTGAGTTTATTGTAAAAATGGAACCGCATTTTTGGATAAGTAGGCAAAACACGCGAAACTGCCCCAAACGGACCCTCAATCTGCGATTTCAGTAAAAGCTTAATGTTTTACACGTACAAATTTTGAATATATTGGGCAAAAATTATATTTACTAAACGTGGTCGCACGGGCACAGAGAGAATGTTAAATTGAATTCCGCTAATTATGCGTTAAAAATGACAAGTAGGATGACAAATTAGTGCTTAATTATGCCCAAATGTATAACGTATGACGACTTTCTATGCCTTTATTCTTATACTGGGCCAGATTAATATTGTTAAATATTCATGTAGTCAAAAGTGCTCCTTTTGCGTGGGATTAATGGCGTGGAGTTCTAAAATTTTAATTTTATGGATCCCAACCTTCTTATTTACTTTCAGCTTACATTATTTGACCTCAGATAATCGCCCCTCTATTGTAAACAAGAAAAAGCAACTTAAACTTATAATTTTTCTTAACCAAAAAAAACAAAAATTTCACTTCACATTTAATAATAATAAGAAAAAGTGACATAAGGAAGTCGAAGGCAATCTTCGCGGAGCAAAAGTTTTAGAGCACAAGGAGGAACAAAATCAAGAATTGGCACCACATTTGGCAAGTCATTTGACCCGACTCACAATTACGCAGTAATTTTAGTTCGAAAATATGACCGAAAGCTTTATTCAATTTATATTTAGCGGCTAGTGTGCAAAATTCAATATTATTATAAGTTGATAAAATGGTTTACAGACTAGGGGTACTACGTAGTATACATGTCGTTCAAAGTAATATGGGGCTCTAATAGAGTCATGAGTATCGATCTCACAGAGATAGACAAAACTCTTATAGGATGATTTTAGTAAAATCTTTTTTAAACTGTAGTTAACTTATATAGAAAATGATAAAAAGTTTTTATGTATTACCTAATCCTACAAAATTAAAAGGAATGTTAAATATGCTAAGAAAATGCAGAATGTAAATGTAATATAATATAAAAAGGCTAAAATGTAAAGTTACCACTAAGCAATTTTAAACTAACAATGTATAAAAGAGTTTAAATTTGTATAAAACATCGTTCTCCTTACAATGATTTTAAAATTAGTGTTGGAACTAAATAATGTTAAATATAATTATTGTGTTGTGTCAAATAGGAGCATACTTATTCTCTACCCTCTCTCGAGTACATAAAGAACATTGGATAATTCAGAGTTTAGTCTCTAAACCCATGGTTAGGCTGAGAAGATACTAGTTGTCACTCTAGAGTTCTCACTTATCCCTCACCTGAAAGCTAACATCTTGCTTTAGTTTCCAAACATCTAGACCAAATTGGAGATTTCTGTCTGTCACTCTAAAATCTTCAATTCTAAGTCCATCAAAACTTATTTGTCTATTTATTTGCACTTAACCTCATGGAATACATTCTCATCCATGAGACTAAATGTGATCTTATATGTTGTGGAAAGCATAACCCATTTTGGGTCACTATGTTTCACAACAGATTTTAACAAATAATTGATCATATCAATAAGTAAATTAAATATTGAGTTTAAATCATCACAATTTGTGAAAGCACTTCTACTAAACTTTGTTCCTACACATAATTATTTCTCATTGCAGGGAAAAAGACAAATGAAAGTACTCATTTCTCATGAGGAAGAAACAACAACACATAGATTGATAGATAAATATAAGTTTACAAAACAAGACTAAGTAAAATAAATAAAGTACACAACCTATCTTAAAATCCTTCCCAAGAAATCCTTCTAGTTTCTTTGAATCACTCACTCTCCTTACAATTCTACTCCAATCTCACTTAGAACTGTGTTGAAGAAGATATCTCTCACTTCTCCTCTTCTCCTCCAAATCTAAGCTAGCCTCCAAGACTTTCTCCTCTCTAAGGATACTCCCCTTCTCTCTCAAATAACTCTCCTTTCTCTTTAAAAGATTTGGAATCTCTAGAAGTCCCTTTAAATACAACTCTCAAAATCACCATGAATTTCTTCAAGCACCCCTTCAAAATTCATCCATGTTCATTGAATCTTCTAGATAATCGCCTCAGGCACCGAGGCACCAGATGTTGGCGCCTACTCGTTAGGCTCTCTATTTTCTGGCGCCCAGGCACCAGGTTAACATTGGCCACTTTGCTTCTTTTGACTCCAACTTGCTTTATTTTTGTTCCATTTGCTCGACTTGCTCCATTTAGTGTACCTACAACCAAAAAACATCAAAAATACCTTTCATTAAAATGCATTATCATTAAAAATAGGATTAAATATGAAAGTAAAAGTAACATATTTTAGGTATATCACCATTCAACTGCATAATTTCCTTCTACAAATCACCTTGAGCTCCTAAAACAAAGTAATCCTCTTTAAGGTTCAACATGTTTCAAGGAGTAGTAGAATGATTGGTGATGATGTTCAACAAATGAAGGGAGTCAATTATTGCATGTAGGAGTTTCTAACCTATTAGGACAACAAGCTTCAGAGCCATGGTTGCAACAAGAGCTTCAAATTGAAGAGCACTTTCAGCAGCACAAGGGGAAGAGAGAAATATCAGGCAAGTCCCTTTCCAGTCTCTGAATACTCCATCATTATCAACATCTTACTTACAACGCTTCCATAATTTTAAATTTAAGGTCTACAAGGGGTCTTCAACAAAATCAATTGAATTTCTACTTCCCGACCTTCTTAACAAAGATATGGAGGAGTTCCAAACTGTTCTCCTACACATAAAAATAGTTGCTAAAAACATTTTCAAAGGTAGCAAACTTGTGAAAAAAATTTAGATGATCGTCCTCAACATTAAAACTCCTAGCTGATAGAGGTTACTCGTTGGTCCAATTATCATGCAAAAAGTTGATATCACCTTTCCCCACATCCAATATGATAAATTATTTAGCTTGTTCCCTCATTTTTACCACATCATTGAATGTACTCAAATCATCCATCTTCTTTCTGACCTAAGAAGGATGTTGTCTTGAAAAATACTCAAACTTCCTAAAATTATCCCAAAGAGAACCTTGAGCTATAAATCTTACCCAAAGCTTCAACATATTGTTGTCTTCAAAAAGATTTGAGTGGTTTAAACCCCAAACTTACAGCAGCCACAAGCTTGCATAGCTTCTTCCAACTCCTCCAAAGGATAATTTTATGCATATCATACCAGATGGGTCTGTTTAAGTCAACTCCAAATTCTATTTAGTGGTCATGCTCATCTTGCAAACTTGTAAAATGTAATGAGTGATGGAGTTGAGGACACTCTTTGTAAGTGTATCCTCCCACCATGGGTCAAAAAGAAGTAAACCAATTATGAATTTGTCTCTTAATTTTTTTTACCATTTCCTGGAATTGGAACTGTTGTCTGACATAATATTTAATTTAATGCCAAAGTACCTGAGAGGAAGTTCAACAAACTTAACTTCATTGTACATATCTATCCATGGTTTGGTCATTAATGAAGACCATTTCCAATATAAAATTAGCATTTGGATCCATTGAATTCCATCCTAGAGATTTGTTCAAAATGGGTGAGTGTCGGCACTATTTTGGTTTGGGGGAGTTGCCCGTAAAAAACTGTCGGTCTCCGGAATTGAAATCCCTTCGCCCGCTTTGGAAGGACGTTTAAGTTTAGAAAAATATGAAATCAAATTTACCCAATATTTTTTATAGTTTAAATGAAAGAGCGTTATACCTCAAACCTTGTATCTATCCCGAAGGATAAACACAAGACTTGAGAGTGAGACTCGATCAAATAAACTAAGAAATGTATGACGTCAGTTTGGTCTGTGAAACTATTTTATTTGTTGATAATTTCCCCTATTTAATATAAAAAATTAAATAGAGTTTATATTAAGTTGGGTTCGGAAAAGCTTCCTATAAGGGCAAGCATCTATAGTTAATTACATCTTAACTGATCGAAGTCACCTAAGAAAACTCTCGATAAAAATCAGGAAATATTATCTTCAAGGATTTCAAAAGGATAAGACTTTTCAACGAGATCGGACAGAGAGGTGTGAAATGGGATTGACTCAAATTTGGAGCATTTTGTTTTTTGGAATTCAAAGGAGGAAGAACTAGGGGATGTCATGGATCTAGAGGAGAACCTTAGTGACTACCCGGTCTATCCTATTGTTTAGGTTTAGTATTGAGGAGAAATATTTTGTTGTTTCATCCTGCCAATTTTATTAATTTAAGACTTACATTCTTATAAAATAATCACACAAATAGCCTGGAAGATGTGAGGGTTTAAGTCGTGACAGACAACAACCTCAAAATTTTAAGACGATTTAGGGCTTATATTGCACAATAGAGCTATACAAAGGCCTAAAGATGAGTTCAGGATTTATGTTGTACTAAGCAGACAGCCTTGAAATCATATGGTTGATTTTAATTTTGGTTTTGGTTTTGGTTTTGTGGCTATCCTGATAGTTTTAGTTTTCATGCAATGTGACATCGTTGTTTAGCATGCAGGTTTGCAAGCATAAAAATTACAGTATAAAAGTACAAGAAAGACGACGGTGTAAACTCTAAAAGCGTACTTGGCGAGTTTTCTCGTTCCACCACCTGAAACTCAAAATGCATGTTAGAACATTTTATGCAAAGCGAAAAAAGTAAGGTTTTAGTGACCTTCCTAACCTTAGGTCATATCTTGGTGGGTCCCTATGGGTTTGATTAAGGATGATTTTTGTTAAGCAAAATATATTAAGTTTAGTAGACCTTCAAGGTATCCAACAAATCTGGAGAAAGAAGCAGGTCCATGCTTCTTTCTCACCACCTGGTGAAAAGTCTCGAGCTCATTTTAAACTTATTATATTGCTTAATAACCCATTCTGTGAATAACTTTAATGCTCAGCGAACATTGATGTTTCAATTATCCCTACGAGTAAGGTGATTATCTCTTGTGATTTAATTTGTAAATTATGTGGGTGAAGACCCTTAAAAGGGGCAAGTTAATGTTATCAAGGCCACTCAGCCAACTTTTTAAATTTGGGCTTATAGTGTTTGAAAGATGTTCAATTTTTAACTATGCTCTTTTTTCTAATCCTCATTTAACCAAATTTGATTTAGCCTAGGTTACTACAGCCCTTAAGATTTTGGTAGATGTCTTAGTTATTTTTTTTTTTTTGAAAGAAATTGAATTTTAAGTGAAGATGATTCATTTTTTTGAAAGTCATTTGAACATCAAATAGGGGTG
This sequence comes from Phalaenopsis hybrid cultivar, assembly GCA_002079205.1. Classification (NCBI taxonomy): domain Eukaryota; kingdom Viridiplantae; phylum Streptophyta; class Magnoliopsida; order Asparagales; family Orchidaceae; genus Phalaenopsis; species Phalaenopsis hybrid cultivar. The sequence continues at coordinate 8,165 of JXCR01121460.1, forward strand.
TCAAATTGGTGAGTTATCAACTTCCAAAGTCATACACCTAAGTCTAAGATCATTTAATTTAATAGACTTCCAAGTTTTGATAATTTAAGGAATTACAAATTTATCCCTTGATTATGAAAGAGTGAAGTTAGTTTCTACCAATTAATCTCCTTGTGTTTTAATTATCTAAATAAGTTAGTTAAAATCAGAGGATACCCCTTCCCCTTCTTAAATTAAGCCTAAATGTTAATTAAGGCTAAATTTCTAAAATTACATTTTTGCCCCTAAGGCTCCATCACTTCATAATTTTTCAAATTTAATCCAAATTACTTTGGAATTTTTATCCCACCTCACTCATGGGTTAATTAAGACATCAGAGGAGAAAATGTGATTTTTTTTCAAAATTTAATTTAATTTACATATTTATTTTCATGCAAAAATAAGATTTTTCAAAGAAAATTCCATACTTGACCAACTCAAAGCCTAATCCTTTGAAATTTTTACTGTAGGTAGACTTAGATCAGAGAATTATTTGGAAAAAAATTTATGATTTATTAAGTTTTATTTAAATTATTAAAATTATTTCGATTTCTAGAGTGTTTATTAATTATAAAATATTTTAAAAGTGGAAAATCAAGTTTTATATTTTTGAAAAATCTCCCTGAAGTCAAGGAAACTAGAGAAGTAAATTTCACAATTTTTTTATTTTTTCTTTGAATTATTGATAATATTTTAGTGAAAATCCATTTTTAGCCTTTAAAAATTATTTTAAGTTTCAAAATTCAATATCTTCACTTAGAAAATTAGAAAAAATATTACAATTGTTCCCAAGTGTTTAGGAAAAAATTTAGAACATTTTCATGAATTTTATTATTTTTTGTGATTTTTATCATTTTTTTAATTATTTAAATATTAAAAATATACTTGAAAATGGAATTTTTATTTTTATTTTAAATTTATTTTTAGAAAATCCCTCTAATCACATAGAACTCCAAAAACTAATTTTTATAATTTTTTGAGTTATATTTTAATTATTAAAAATCATTTTAGTGCCAAAAATGTCATTTAACTTGAAAAATCAATTTATGTTATTAAATGAGCTCCAAATGTTTTGAAATTTTTATGAGGAGTTTTTTGAACTTTAAGTCACTGTGGAGATTAAAAATTAAGTCATTTAGATGTTTGTGCTTTCCAAAATTAATTTTCTTTGTGTTTTAGGTTTGGTGGAAATTAGGCACATTCTTAATGACTTAACCCATGAAATATTTTTCAAAGGGTTCTCTGGTCATAGCAAACGTTTTAAAATTTTCTTAGATTTTTTTAAGTAGCATGCTAATTATTATGATTAATTTATGCAAATAATAGACATAAACTTAGAAAATATAGATCTCTGTCTAGAGATCTCCTCTGACTTTGGAAAAATCAGGGAATGTTTCCTAAGATAGAGTCAACAACATGCCAAAATTTCAAGCCATAGTGAAATATCTATATGCATGGAGATTCAAAAGACTCAAAACAATATTTAATTAATTAAAAATGAAGCATGCATCAAATGGAATTCACGTTGTTTTCCTCTTTTCATTGAGAAAGAGGGTATTTTTATTTTATTTTTGTGATTTTCTACACCAAGATATGGATTTTTAAAGTTATGGAGCATTTTCTGAATTATTTAAATCCCTATTTATCTATTTAAACATGTGACGCCATGTCAACCTACGGTGGCTCTGAAACTCCACGCGGCGCGCTCCCATTCGACGCCGCCATCCATCTCAGCGCTGACTAGGCCCGCGGTTCATGTATGAAGGCGTTGTCTGGCTAGATCTCATTCATTGATGAAATAAATGCACGATCAGACTGCTCCCCGTCATCATCCCCAATGCCTTAGCCCGAGAACCATCCATTTTCAAAGCTTAAGATCTCACTCATTTATTAAACAAATTAAGTGCAGTTGTTTCTAAATGCTCGTCTAAGTGTGACGAATACATCCACACAGTAATCATGCAATTAAATTAAGCCTAACATAATGGAGAATCAAAATAGGCTCGAGAGGAAGAGAAGATCAATACCTTTGCTCAGAGAACGGAAGCTTCGATCAGAGGTGCTCGACACGTTCATGGAGGTCCAAGGAGGCTAGGGATTGAGTCTCTTGTTGTGGTGAAAGGTCTAGGTATGAATTCGACCAAGCTCAATTTCAAGTGTTGGTATAGAGCTATGCTAGGGTCTCTGTGGAAGGGGGATTTGATGGGGCTTCTCCTTCTTTCACTGTGGTGAAGGTATGGGTGAGTTTAATTTGAGTTTGATGGACTGTGGAGGTGTGGTGAGCTGTGTCCTGGTTTTTGGCAGAAGTTTGAGCTCAAAATTGAGCTTCCACAGTGGGAATCAGTGGGGGAAAGTGGTTGGCTTGAGCTGAAGAGGTCTCAAGGAGTCTTTGTGAGCAATTTGGACGGGCCTCTCTGAGAAATTTTTCAGCACTACCTCCATGGTCGTGGAGGTGAGCTTTTATAAAAATGGCTTAAGGATTGCTGTCATGGCCAATTGAGGGGGTGAAAAGTGATGCTTAGGTGGAGGGCAGAGAGGCTCTAACATTTAATTTAGGTGAGGTGGCCTCTAGGTTTGAAATAGTTTGATTCCATGGGGGTAGCTCACGGTTTTGGTGTTTTCCGGCCACTAGGCCGGCCGACCAGGCCAGGGGAGGTGGGCAGAGGGCTCAGGACCTCAAAGGCATATGTCATAGCAATTAAATGGGTTTGGGCTTTGTTTTGACAAAAAAAAAATCTTAAGCTTAAGCAATTTTGGAAACTAATTCCCTTAATTTAGGTTAAGGAGGGGCATTTTGGTAATTTGACAAATTTTGGTGATTTTGGGTGACTTTGAGGTTTTCAAAAGGTTTGAAATGATTTTTGAACAAATTTGGGTATTTTGGGTAAATTTGAGAATTTTGGCCCAAATTTAGGGTCGAAGGGTATCTAGGTAATTTGGGGGAGTTTAGGAGCAAAATGCTAAGTTGGGTATTTTTTTGTAAAATTGGAGGTTGACCACCACAAATAAGCCATGGACCAATGAAAATCCCATTTGGGTCGTCTATGTATTGGTCTTAACTAAACTCTAGCCTAGGGCCAATGTGTTTAGGGGACCATCTACATGAGTATCCCAAAAGTATCAAGGGATCAAAGTTAAGAAATTTTTGGTTTGTGCTTGTGAGTGGTTGTGAGTGAGGTGATTGCTGGTGAGTGTCTTAGCTCTAGACCAACACCCAGGGCCAACCCTAAGGTCCAACAGTCCTATGGAAACTCTCCTTGAGCTCTCTCATAGTGATCCCACCTACTAAGTGCTAGAGGTTAGAATCAATATGCAAAGCTTCAAGTTGAGTAAAGAAAGTTTAGAGTTTCTAATGGTGAGGGTTCCTTTTCTAGTTTTCTAGGAATAGTCAATAGGAAAGACATATGGTTAGACCCTAGGTTACTAAAGAGGAAAACTAGACCTCAACCAAAAGGGAGGTCAAAAAATGAACCCCCAATAGGTGTGGTCTGCTGGGCAAGCACACCGCGCATATTGGTTGACCTACGAGATCAATGATCCGACTTTTTTGTTGTGATAGATTGTGTAAATTTTAATTAAATATAATCAATTAATATTCAGATTCTACACAAGTATACATATCGTTATCAAGTAATAATGGACTTTCTATTTAAGCCCCATGTATCGATCCTACAGGGAAGGTTTAAATTGGAAATGACAAATTTGCTAGGAAATTCACAGAAAGTCAATTGAAATCACTGTCACTAATTTTAATTGTTAAGATGTAATCAAAATTAAATTTCTAAACTAATATCAAATCAAACAAAAATTTAAAACAGTAAATACTAATCTATTAATTATGTTTATGTAATGGAGATTCTTATGTGAAAAAGCATCCTTCCCACTACAATGAGGCTATGGTAAAATGAGATGAGATAAAAGTTCACAATATGTATTGTGTCAAATAGGAGCAATTTTAATTCTCTACCCTGATACAGTGCATAGAAAATCATTGGCTAATCTCAGTGTTTAGTCTCTATATCCGTGGTTAGGCTAGGAGGATACCGGCACCCACTCCAGAGCTCCCACTTCCCTTCACCTGAAGGCTAACTCTCGCTTCAATTTTTAAATACTAAGACTGAATTGAAGATTTTAGTCTGTCACCTTAAAGATTCTCCAATTCTACACCCAACAAAGAATATTTTTCTATTTATTTTCACTTAATTCCATAAATGATGTTCTCCTTCATGGAATCAAATGTGATCCTTAATTTGTCATAGAACTCATACACCATTTTCCGGATCATATGTTTCACAACATATTTTAACAATTCAATTGGTCAGATCGAAATGTAAATTAGTTCAAAGTTAAAAAATCATCACAATTTATTTTACAATTTAATATTACCACATTTATATTATCTTTTCATTTCACCAAATCTTAGAGTATGGAGAAAGGTAGAGGGAACTACTCAGACTTCATGAGAAAGAAATAACAAAACATAAATTTCATATATAAAATAAAGTTCATACAACACTAATAAACAAACAAAACTTATCTGAAACTCTTTCTCAATGCAAATCCCTTGTTCATACAGCACTATAAACAAACAATCCTTATCTGAAAACTCTTTCTCAAAGCAAATCATTTGTAGCCTTTCTTTAGAAATGCAGGAAGATATCTCTCACTTTTCTCTTTCTCTAACACTCTTATAGAAAGTTTCACACTAAATATCACCACAAAAATTCTAAACTATGAAAACAAAATCACTAATTGACTCCAATATGGAAGTGGATGGAATGATGTGGTGCGAAAAATGAAAGTAGAGAAGTGAAAAAGCATAGAGGAGCTCATTTTCTGATGAAATTAGGCCCCAAATAGAGCCCAAGGTCGGTTCTCCAAGAGGTGCCTCCAAAAACTCTTCAAAAATCATCTGAATACATCAAACCTTCTAGAAACGGGGTCTAAACCATCTTTGGCGCCGTTGGCGCTAGTCTAGCGTCATCGAAGCTGAGTTAAAAATCTCCGCGTTAATTTGTTCTACGTCGTCGGCGCTGCCGGCAGTAAGTATTTCTTCAAAAACGTCATTTTGACTCCAAATTTCATCTTTTTTGCTTTCTTTTTGCTTTAAGCCCTAAAAATCAACAACCTACCAGAAAATATTAAAATACCTTTCATTAAAGTGCTATATCATCAAAAATAGGTATAAAATATGGGTCTAAAAATGCATATATTTTTGGTGTATCAAAAAAAAATGAGTATAAAATATGGGTCTAAAAATGCATATATTTTTTGTGTATCAAAATCCCCCAAACTTAATGGTATAAAATATGGGTCTAAAAATGCATATATTTTTAGTGTATCAAAATCCCCCAAACTTACATGTTACTTGTCCTCAAGGTAACTCCTTATACTATTAAAAAATATGACTTATGATAAAGATATTAACTTTTAGACTTCCATATTTTAGTTTTCCAAATATAATGGTATAACTTTAAGAAAAATTCAAAATGACTCCAATTCATACTAAAGGAGTAAAAATATTCAAAAATTAAGTCTAAAGTTTTTTATCCTTTATTTCTTTCAAGAAAAATTATAATTATTTATGTTAAAGTCACTTAGCAAATTCATATGAAAAAGAACTTCATAAAACTTTATTAATAATTATGCTAACATTCAAATAAAAAATTTTAGAAAATGTGTTCAAGTCTTTTTCCTTAAGTTGATTCAAGTGAAGCCAATTTTTAATTAGGCATCTCCTCAAGCAAAGTCTTTTTCCTTAAGTTGATTCAAGTGAAGCCAATTTTTAATTAGGCATCTCCTCAAGCTTTCTCCCCGTATATATTTTTCTTTTTCTTTTTCTTTTCTTTTCAGGATTATTTTTAATCCCCTTTTTCTTCTCTTTCTTTCTTTTCTTCTCTCACTCTGTTGTTGGGTCGAGGGCGCCGTCGGCACTGAAGGCCCAAAACATTTCATATTTCAATTTTTTTAATTTTCAATTTCTTATCAACATACTCCAAAATGTTTTAGTATTTTAAACACAAATTCTTATCTAACAATAATTCATAAAACATTTCACAAACACCAATTTTCACAAACAACAACAAACTAACTTTTATATATGAAAGTACACTTTTGACAAACATAATTTTTAATTACACAATCACACATATTAAACAAACTAATTGTAAATCAGCGTCAAAATCAAGCCACAACACTAAACGCTGTCACAAAACTATACACACAATCAAAGTTCAAAATTCTAAAGTAAAAAGCAATCAAATCAAATTAAATCCACATAATTACACTAAATATATATAATGTTCTAAAATAAATAGAGAATTTAAAGTTTTCAATTATTACGCCTCTTCTTCAGTGATTTCTCCTCCTCTGATATCTCACATAGATTGGTAATGAACATATAAGTTGTAGAAGGATTGGTACGGGATTTGATCTATCGAATTTTCTTCGATCCACCCTTTTTCTTTAAACATCTGAACTAATCATGCTTCACAAGTTCCAATGTGATCAAAATTTTCTGTCATTCTCCAATCTAGGTGATCAAAAAGGTATTTAAGATCTACTACTGCATTCATAATACTCTGAAGTTCCCTTTCAATTTTCTTCAACTTCTTTTCCAAAGCAAGCGAACTTCCAACTGTTAGTGGTATTAATGGAGCTGAATTATGTGAAGATTGATCTATGATGGCTTCTAATACTTCATTTCCATTTCCACAATAATTCTCATCGATTGGATTCATGGGCTCCCAAGGTAATCAAGTCTTTTCCCAACTTTCATATGGAACTTGGGCTTGACTGGAAATCAAAAAGATGGTAGATGGATGCCCAAGTCCATAAATCGGTCCATTAGTAAGCATACCCATAATAGATTTAAATATAATAGACCTTATATCAATGAGTTTTTTCATTTGAATGCAATAATTTAAAATAGCACATTCTTTGGTAACTCTACTAATTTTCATAGTAGGGAGTAATTTTGCAGCAAGAAAGAAATGTAATTGCTTAAAAATTGGATTAAGTAATGAAGTGGAGAAACTAACATATCCTTCATCTCATATCTCCCACATATCACTTTCATCCGTCAGAAGATTATACACGTCTTGTATCAAATCTTGTGTAGAAATGAAATTTGTATTATGATATGTTGGAATGTTGTCTGTCATATACAATTCATTAATCCTTGCAGGAGTAAATTGTACAGCCTTACCTCGTACGAAGATAACACCTTGAGTAATTCCATGTAAATTTCCATAAAACTCTTTCACCACAGATACGACAACTGCAGACGTAGTGTAACACAAAACTTCCCAACGCGTTTGCAAAATGATTTTATCAATCGAACCTATAGGATTGATCACTCCATGATTAACAAATCCTCTTTCCTTGATCAATCTCCTCTTCGTAATAACTTTATCGTATAATAGTTGTGCATCGAAACTAATAAACTTTCTTTTTTTTTAACTTCATACCTCAAAGTATTTCTGGAATTAGAAGCCAAGAAATCCAAAAATAGGAAGTTACTAGGCGTCGAATGATGTTTCTAGGCCTTTTTAAACTCATCCCGGCGGGTATTATGAAGTGAAATTGCACCAAAACCCGCCAAAAGTCGTCTAAAATTATCCAACCGCACTTGGCGCCATTGGCGCTCCCGATTGGTGCTGTCGGTGCTGATGTACGTTATATAGAGCACCGTCGGCGCCCATTCTGGCGTCATCGGTGCTAGTGGCCAAAATTCTAATTTTCATTTTTTTTAATTCAATTCGATTCCAAATTTTCTCCAATACCAATATTTGACTTAATTTATAATTAAGGCAATTGTGTAGGATTATTATCTACTAATATATAAGACACTTAACAAACTAAATAGTAATATATGCCAATATAAGTATGGGTTGCCTCCCACAAAGCGCTTGGTTTAACGTTGTCAGCCCAACATACCATTTGCTTAGTTGGGTTGACTTAACATTAAAACTTTTTTGAATTGTATGTGCCCCTCATAATAATGCTTCAAACGATGCCCATTAACTTTAAATATCTTTCCAGTGTTAGGATCTTTAATAACAACAGTTTCATAATGATAGACTTTAATCACTTTAAATGGTCCTAACCATCTGGATTTTAGTTTTCCTGGAAACAATTTCAATCTTGTATTATATAGTAGAACTTCTTATCCAGGTTCAAATTTCTTCTTAATAATATTCTGATCATGTCATATTTTCATTTTCTCTTTATAGATTTTTGCATTATCATATGCTTCATTTCTAATCTCCTCAAGTTCATTGAGTTGCAATAACCTTTTTTCACCAGCATCCTTTAAATTAAAATTAAATTCTTTAATAGCCCAAAATGCTTTATGTTCCAATTCTACTGGTAAATGACATGTTTTTTTTCCAAAAATCAATCTATATGGAGACATTCCTATATGAGTTTTATAAGCAGTTCTGTATGCCCATAATGTAGTATCTAGTTTAGCAGACCAATCCAATTTATAAGGATTTACAGTTTTTTCTAAAATGCGTTTAATTTTACGATTCAATATTTCTGCTAGACGACTAGTTTAAGGATGATAAGTAGTAGAGAATTTATACATTATATCAGATTTCTTGATTAATTTTTTGATTCTCTTATTCTAGAAATGAGATTCTCCATCAGAAATGATTACTCTCGGCATTCCATATCTTGTAAAAATATTTTTAATTAAAAATTTAGAAACACTCTGAGCGTCACATCTAGGCAGATCAATAGCTTCTATCCACTTAGAAATATAATCAACAACAAGTAATATATATAAATTTCCAAATGAAGGTATAAATAGTCCCATAAAGTCTAATCCCTACACATCAAAAATTTCAACTTCTAATGAGTAATTTAGAGGCACTTCATCTCTTCTGGAAATGTTTCCTACTCGTTGACATCTATCACATGTTTTAATATATTCATTAACATCTCTAAAAATAGTAGACTAATAAAATCCAGCTTGCAAAATTTTATATGCAGTTCTATTTATTCCAAAATGTCCTCCAAATTCAGAATCCTCTGTTGAGTTTCTTCATAAGACACACACCTTCTAATAATAAAATCTTTATATTGTTTATATAAATATGGGTCATCTAAAAAATAGTCTTTCGAATCATAAATAAATTTTTTTTATTGTGGATTCTTGATATCAGGTGGTAGAATGTCACTTACAATATAATTTACTATATCAGCATACCACGGTACATTCATTTCATCAATACTATATAAATGTTCATCAGGGAAATTTTCTAAAATTTCATTTGCAAAATTAGTTAATATTTCTATTTCTACTCTAGACAAATGATCAGATATTTAATTATCATTTCTTTTTCTATCCACCACGATAAAATCAAACTCTTGTAATAAAAGTATCCATCTAATTAATCTTGGTTTAGCATCTTTATTTTGCATCAAGTAATTAATAGCAGAATTATCTGTATGCACTATACATTTAGTTCCAATTAAATAAGATCTAAATTTATTAAAGGCATAAACACTAGCTAATAACTCACTTTCAGTAGTAGTATAATTAATTTGAGCATTATTTAGAGTTTTACTAGCATAATATATAACTTAAAAAATTTTATTCTTGCATTTGTTCTAATACAGCGCCAATAGCATAATCACTAGCATCACACATTATTTCAAATGGTTTCTCCTGGTCAGGTGGTACTATTATAGGTGCAGTGATTAATTTTATCTTTAATAATTCAAATGTTGTAATGCATTCCTCATTAAAATCAAATTTCATATCTTTTTCTAAAAGTTAGCATAGGGGTTTAGTTATTTTTGAAAAAATTTTTATGTAGCGCCTGTAAAAACCAGCATGTCCTAGAAAACTTCTCCGGCTTAGTTATTTTTGAAAATTTTTTTATGTAGCGCCTGTAAAAACCAGCATGTCCTAGAAAACTTCTCACCTCTTTAACATTATTAGGAGGTGATAATTTTTCTATAACTTGGATTTTTGTAGGATTTACTTTCATGCCTTTTTCAGAAATTTTATGTCCAAGAACAATACCTCCTGCAACCATAAATTGACATTTTTCCTAATTTAAGACTACGATGATTTTTTCACATATCTCTAGAACTTTTCTAAATTATTAAGACATAACTTAAAAGAAGTCCAAAATACAGAAAAATCATCCATAAATACTTCCATTTGATGCTCTATAAAATTGCTAACAATTGACATCATGCATCTTTGAAATGTTGCAGGTACATTGCACAGTCCAAAAGGCATTCTACGAAAAGCAAATGTTCCATATGGGCTTGTAAACGTTGTTTTTTCTTGATCCTTTAGAGCAATTGAAATTTGGTGATATTCGGTATATCCATCTAAAAAGAAATAGTATTTGTACCCAGCCAATCCATCCAACCTATGATCTAAAAAGGGCAAAGGAAAGTGATCTTTTCTGGTGGTTATATTTAGTTTTCTATAGTCAATACAAATTCACCAAACAATTACTTGTCTTATTGGTATTAATTCATGTTTCTCATTTTCTTCAACAGTCACTTCTCATTTCTTCAGAACATAGTGAATTAGGCTTACCCAAGCACTATTTGAAATAGGATATATAATTCTAGCATCTAACCACTTTAAAATCTCTTTTTTAACAACTTCTTTCATTATTGGGTTTATTCTTCTCTGAGGATCCGCTTTAGGTTTATATTGTTCATCTAATAAAATTATGTGCATACAAATTGAAGGACTAATTCCTTTAATATCTGCTAAAGTCCATCCAAAAGCCTTTTTATACTTTTTCAACATCTCTATCAACTTTTGTTCCTGAATTTTAGCTCACTCAAAAGATATAATAACAGGTAATGTAGATGACTCTCCTAAAAATACATATTTTAAATGGGCAGGTAATATCTTCAATTCAAGTTCAAGTGATTTAATAATTGAAGGAATAAGATATTTACTATCATTTTCCAGCAAGTCTAATACTTCAAATTTGCCCTGAATATAATTTAATTCTTCTTCTTTTACTTCATTTTTAGTATCAAAAATTTCTCCTTGCTTTAATTTATCTTCGAATTCATTCTTAAACTGCTCATTACTTCAACAATCAGCTACTTTCATCCTGAAACATTCATTATCTTTTTCTATTGCAGGATATTTCATAGCTTTTGCTATATTAAATTTCACTTCTTGATCATTAACTCTCATCATTAATTCTCCTTTTTGTACATCTATTACAGCTCTCCTTGTTGCAAGAAATGGTCTCCCTAAAATAATGGGAATCTCTTTATCTTCCTCCATATCCAATACTATAAAGTCTACAGGGAAAATAAATTTATCCACTTTTACTAGCACATCTTCTATAACTCCCTTTGGATAAGTTATTAATCGATCAGCTAACTGAAGAGTTACAGTAGTAGGGGAAATTTCTCCTAAATCTAAACATTTAAAAATTTATAAAGGCATAAGATTGATACTCGCTCCTAAATCACATAAAGCTTTTCCGTAAAACTTTTCTCCAGTTGCACAAGGTATAGTAAAACTACCAGGATCTTTTAATTTTTCAGAAAGCTTTTTCTGAATAATAGCACTACACTCTTCACTAAGTGCAACGATCTCATGATCTGTAAACTTTCTTTTTTTGTTTAATACATCCTTCATAAATTTAACAGAACTTGGCATTTGTTTCAAAGCTTCAACAAAAAAGAATATTTATTGTTAACTTCTTAAGGATTTCCAAAAAATTTGTAAATTTTTTATCTTTATTCTTCTGTTTCAGTTTTTGAGGAAACGGAGGTAATGGCTTTTCTACAGGGCTCTGTGTTTGTTCATTTTCCTGTTGATCATTTTCCATTTCTTTCTTTTGTTCATCAACTTCAGTTTCTCTTGGATCCTTGTTTCAACTTCTTTTCCATTTCGTAATTGAATAGCTTTAATTTGTTCTTTATTTTGATCTTTTGGATTAACTTCCACGGTACTTGGAAGAATTCCAGAAGGTCTATTACTAAGTGCAGTAGCAATATGTCCTAATTGATTTTCAATATTTCTAATAGCAGCCCTTTGATTATGTATTTGATTTCTCATATTCAACATTACTTCTTCTATCGTCAACTTCTTTTCCTTAACTTGTTGGTTATGGTTGGAGTTAAATCACAGAGGATAATAAGGTCAAAAATTAGGATTTTCTTGATTATTTAGATTTCCGGATGGATTCACCGAATTATTATAATTATTCCAACTAAAATTAGGGTGATATTTCCAACCAGGGTTTAAATAATTAGAATAGGGATTGTTATTTCAATTATTTATAGCGTTTAAAGTTTCATAAGATGATTGAGTATCAATAATCTGTCCTAGTGAATTCTCCTCTAATACTGGGCGAACTTGAGAATAATTCATTCTCAATTGATCAAACTTTTAGAAATAGCAGCAATTTGAGATGTCAAAATAGACATTGCATCAAAATCATGAATACTAGCTACTCTCTTAGGATTTACCCTTTCAGAGGGTCATTAAAAATTATTAGTAGCCATTTCTTCAATTCAAAGAATATGATTTATCAAAATGTTTTGACATTAATGAACCACCCACAACAGCATCTATAATAGATCTTAGTGATCCTATTAATCCATTGCAAAATGTTTGAATTATTAACCAATCTGGTAAAGCATGATGTGGACATTTCCTAAGAAGATCTTTAAATTTTTCCTAGGCTTCATATATCGATTCCCCTTCAAACTAACAAAAAGATGTAATACCATTTCTAAGTTTAGCGGTTTTTTAGTGTTGAAAATATTTATCCAATAATTTTTGTGATAGTTCTCCGCAAGTTCTAATAGATCCAGGTGCTAACAAATTTAACCAAGCATTGGCTTTATCCTCTAATGAAAAAGAAAAAATTCTAAGCCTAACAACATCATTAGACACTTCGTCATATTTACATGTAACATAAATTTTAAGAAAACTAGCAAGATGCAAGTTATGATCTTCAATAGGTGATCCTCCAAACTGATTATTTTGTATCATTTGGATAATAGCAGGTTTAAAGCTCAAATGAATTAGCAGCAACATCAGAATTTTGAATAGTCAAGTGAAGTTGATCTGCTGTCGGATTCACATAATCTTTTAAAGGTCTTTGTCGATTCTCATTTATTAGATTACCTAAGTTATTCGCCATTTCTTGTAAATTTTTAATTTCTCATTGTAGTTTTCAAATTTTTCTAATAGTACGTTCTAATTCTGAATTGTAAGGTTCTAAATCTTCAGATCCAATATTTTGCATAAACAAATAAAGCAAGCAAAGTAAAACACTCTAAAAAAATATTTCTTTTTGGATTTTTTATTTTTTAAAATTTTTAATTTATTATATATATTTTTTAATAATAATAATTTTTTATGGTATATATTACCTCTAAATTTTCTAATTTATCAAAACTATTTAATTCAACTGTTACCTTCCCTATGCAATGGCGCCAAAAATTTGATCTGAATTTATCGTTGCGATAAATTGAGTAAAATTTAATTAACTATAATCAATTAATATTCAGATTCTACGCAAGTATACGTATCATTGTCAAGTAATAATGAACTTTCTATTTAAGCCCCAAATATCGATTCTACGGGGAAAGTTCAAATTGAAAAGGACAAATTTGCTAGGAAATTCACAGAAAGTTAATTGAAATCACTGTCACTAATTTCAATTGTTAAGATGTAATCAAAATTAAATTTCTAAACTATTATCAAATCAAATATGCAAAATTTGAAATAGTAAATACTAATCTATTAACAATGTTTATGTAACGAAGATTCTTATGTGAAAAAGAATCATTCCCACTATAATGACGCTGTGGTAAAATGAGTTAAGATAAATGTTCATAATATGTATTGTGCCAAATAG
>JXCR01121461.1:0-10333 GCA_002079205.1 Phalaenopsis hybrid cultivar
TTGAATAGTTAAGTGAAATTCTTATGTTGTTGGATTAGCATAATCTTTTAAAGATCTTTGTCAATTTTCATTTATTTGATTGTCTAAGTTATTCGCCATTTTGTTTAAATTTCTAATTTCTTTTTGTTATTTTTAATTTCTTCTAATAGTACATTCTAATTCTGAATCGTAAGGTACTAAACCTTCAGATTCAATATTTCGCATAAACAAATATAATAAGCAAAGAAAAATTACCTAAAAATAAATCTTAAATAAAAAAATATTTCTTTTTGGATTTTAGATTTTTTTAATTTTTTTTATTTTGATTTTCTATATATATATATATATATATATCCTAATTTACCAAATCTATTTAATTTATAGTTAACTTTCCCGGCAACAGCGCCAAAAACTTGATCCCGAGGAAGTATAGTTGTGTAAAAATTATAAAGTTGACCCCGCTATGTAATTGTGCCAAAAACTTGATGTTTTATATATAATTAAGAAATTTAAGAAATTAATGTTGGGATTCAATGCAAGTATATGTATCATTATCAAGTAATAAAGGACTTTCTATTTAAGCCCCAAATATTGATCTCACAGAAAAGGTTTAAATTTGAAATGATAAATTAACTAGGAAATTCACAGAAAGTAAAATAAAATTACTATCACTAATTTTGAATGTTGAGATATTATCAAAACTAAATTATTTAACTACTAGCAAAACTGAAATGCAAAGTTTAAACAGTAATTACTAAACTATTAAATTATTAAACTATGTTTATGTGATGAAGATTTCTTATGTGAAAAAGCATCTTTCCCACTACAATGAGATTTTGGTAAAATGAGATGAGATAAATGGTTAGAATATGTATTGTGTCAAATAGGAGCAGTTTTAACTTTCTACCCTGATAGAGTGTTATAGAAAATCATTGGCTAATCTCAGGTTTAGTCTCTAAATCTGTGGCTAGGCTGGGAGGATACTAGCTCTCACTCCAGAGCTCCCACTTCCATTCCCCTGAAGGCTAACTCTCGCTTTAGTTCTTAAACACAAAGACCAAATTGGGGATTTTTAGTCTGTCATCCTAAAATCTCCAATTCTATGCCCAACAATATATATTTCTTATTTATTTGCACTTAATTCAATGAATGAAATTCTCCTTCATGGAATCAAATGTGATCCTCACTCTATTGTAGAAATCATACTCCATTTTTTGAATCATATGTTTTATAATAAATTTTAACAATTCAATTGGCCAGATCAAAAAGTAAATTAAGTTTGGAGTTGAAAAACCATCACAATTTATTTTATACTTTAACATTGGCACATCCATATTATCTCTTCATTTCACCATATCTTAGAGTTGGGAGAAAGATAAAGGAAACAACTCAGACTTCAGGAGAAAGATACAACAAAACACAAATTTCATATATAAAATAATGTTCATACAACACTATTAAACAAACAAAACTTATTTGAAACTCTTTCTGAAAACAAATCTATTTTAACCTCTCCTAGGAAATGTAGGAAGAATAAATCTCTCACTTTTCTCCTTCTCTAACAACTCTTAGAGAAAAATTCACACTTAATCTCACCACAAAAACTCTAAATTATAAGAATAATGGACTTTAAATGGTTGTGAAATGAAATGAAAGAGAGTGTGGTGCGTAGGAGGTTGAATTTTGAGCAATGAGAAGTCAGGAAGAGTCACTTTTCTGATCAATTTCGACCCCAAATAAAGCCTAGAGTCGGTTCTCCAATAGGTGCATCAAAAAAATCTTCAAAAAGCTTCCAAATTCATTTAGGGTTTGCACTAACACTCACGCCGTCGGTACCCATTCTGGTGTCATCGGCGCTAGTGGACTTCTATTTAATTCACTGCTATTTGTTAAATGACGCCATCGGCGTGGAACAAATTTTCATATTCTTCATTTTGAATCAAAATTTCATCCATTTTGTTTCATTTTTGCTCCAAGTCCTAAAAATCAACAACCTGCAAGAAGACATGAAAAATACCTTCCATTTATAGTGCAATATCACCAAAAAGAAGTATAAAATATGGGTCTAAAAATCTATATATTTTGGTATATCAGATATGCCAACTTTCCTTAGAATAAATGTAGTTGTTTCAAAGTTTTGGGAGGAGGCATTTACAAGATAGCTTTAATCCTAACTGGGTCGATCTCAATTCCCCGATGACGAACAACAAATCCTAGAAATTTCCCGGAGGTAACACCGAAGTTGCACTTTAAGGGATTCATCATAAGATCATATTGTCGTAATCGTTCGAACACGATCCTCAAAGTGTAAAAATTGTCTATTTTTTATTTACTTTTGATGACCAAATAATCCACGTAGCACTCCACATGATTTTGAATGAGGTCGTCTAAAATCTTCGTCATTGCTCACTGATATGTTGCTCCAGCATTCTTTAATCCGAATGGCATCGCTGTGTAGCAAAAATCCCAATTGGTGTTCTGAATGTTGTAAGTGCTACATCTTCTGGAGCCATTTTTATCTGGTTATATCTTGAAGATCCATCCATGAAGGAGAAATCTCATGTGTTAAAGTGATGTCCGCCATTAATTCAGGTATCGATAGTGTAAATTTGTCTTTTGGACATGCCTTATTAAGATCTCTCAAATCGACACATACAAGGATTTATCTATTTTTCTTCTTAACTGGCACGATATTGGCTAACCATGTGGGGTATTGATCTTTTCTTATAAAGTTAGCATCTATTAATTTGTTCACTTTGATAATGACTTGTTGCTCTACTTCGAGACTCATTCTTCTGGGAGTTTTTTTTTACTGGGGTCATATCTTTATCCACCCTGAGCTTATGTACTGCAACTTCTGCTGACAACCCTGACATTTCATCATAGCTCCAGGTAAAGCAATCTTTAAATTTCTATAATAACTTTATTAGCTCTATGGATTCTCACTCGCCAAGTAAGGAACTTATAAAGGTTGGTCGGGGCTGCTCCTCAGTCTCAAGGTTGATTTCCTTTAAATCGTTAAGCATTGACTTAATCTCTTCTTCAAATTCTAGCAGAGCATCATCTTTTAACTATTCTTGAGAGTCATTCTCTACATCAAGGTAGTGTTCTTCTAATTCATTAATATCAACCATGCAAAATTCTAAATCATCAACTGGTCCTATAGTACCAAATCCGAGACCCTTTTTTGAATTAGGAGTTCGACTTTTAACATTCCACAGTTTTTTAAAAAGTTGTAATTTATCTTTTGGCATTTGTTTTGGCACATATCCTTATTGAATTAATTTTTATACACAAAGAGAAAAGTAACCAAAAGGTAATTCTATTAATTCATTAGAATCATCATCCAAATTTACATGATTTTTAGAACTAGTAGAAGGGGAAGCACGGTAAAACTTGATCAACTTCAAACCAACACTACGGACTTCCTTGACCTCTAAACTCTCAACCTTTTGAGGATAGATTGGAGTAAGGGTCATGGCATTAACATAATGGTTGATCCGATCATACATCGACTTATATTCATCCTATTCCATGTCTTCCAAGGAGATCTTGTACTGAGGTTTATTTTGCTTTATCATCATCATTTCTTCCTCCAAACATTCTTCATCAGAACTTTCTTCCATGTTGATGTTGATGGTCGGCCTGGTCCGTTCAACAATTGTGTTAGTTTTTCCTCTTCCACATTCCCGACCTCGATCTCGGGTAAATGAGCTAAAAGAACCTCTACCGCCTTGTTGTTGTTACTATATTGTTGTCCTTCTTTGAAATACTTGGTACATTAATGTAAGGATGATAGAACCATATTATGCTCGTGAATCCATGGCCGTCCAAGTAGAGCATTGAAAGAAGTCTCTGCATCGATGATGTGGAATTTTGTTGTTGTTACTAATTCTCCAGCTTTCATTGACATTGTAATTGATCCAAGGGCTCTTTCTCCCTTTTGATTGAATTTTATTAATATCTTTTTATGGATTGTAAGCTCTTGAGCCTCAATGTTAAAATATGTCAACGTCCGTAGACTCATTAAGTTTAGTGATGCTCCCGGGTCTACTAGGACTCTGAACAATACAAATCTACTGATGTTGACGGAGATGTAGACAGGCCAATTATGGTCGGTGGTACTAAGCAACAAGTCTTCAACTGTGAATGTTATCCCAAGATGTTCTTTCAACAGACAAATTTCATATGAGGATGTGTTTGTCAACTGAGCCAAGCAAATCTCTGGGTCGAGCAAGGCTATAACCAGAGATTCTCTCATCTCCTTTGACAGGATTTGAGCATCATAAATGCTTAGTTTGGGAAGCAACCTTCTAAAATGAGCTATCATGTTATAATCAACTTTGTATAATCCTTTGATTTTTACTTGGTTATGTGGCTTTTCCACTGGCGGTGGTAGAGGTAGCTCTTCTTGAGTGACTATTTGTTTTCCTTTATCTACTGGAGCTGATCTTGATGGTAATACTTTCCCGCTCCTTAGATTTACTTCTATAATTTCTTCTTCCTGGGATGTTGTATGAAGCACTTCACGTATTCCTTCTTCATTCAAGAGATCCAAGTTGATAGCAAGCGATACACCATGGCAATTGAGGACTGGATCTTCACTCCCGGTGCTATCATAGCCTGTATTGTTGATGTCTTCCTTATTCTCATTAATGATTTTATCATACTAAAGTATGATTTGAGGATCGGTTTGGTAATCAAGATCGGAGTTAATTGAACAAAGTCAGTAACGTTATAATTAGAAACAACCAAAACGTAGCTGAAATCATAATCAATATATTCATAATATCTCAGTGGGGCAAACAGATAATCATTTATGGTCAGAGGTTCAAGAATTTTCTTCCCCAAATTTGAGATAACCAATATAACAAAGACAGCTCCTATCCTACCCACCACGCTATCGATTTTCACGACGTTGTTCTTTTCTTTCTCTTTTGCTTGCGGTGACTTTTCTGGCGAAATCTCCAACTTGGGTTGACTAGGTTGTAGACTCTGAACGGCTGCTTGAACTAAAGCAGTCTAAATATGACCCAGTATCTTCTTGGATGACTTGCTCAAAACTTTGCTCCATCCTCCTTTTTTTCATATGGATCTATTTAGATGATTGGCTTGGCCAACATCATATTTATAGAAACCTTTTTAGGCTCTTTCAAATATTCCTGCGGGATTGTTATATTTCCTTCNGCTCCATCCTCCTTTTTTTCATATGGATCTATTTAGATGATTGGCTCGGCCAACATCATATTTATAGAAACCTTTTTAGGCTCTTTCAAATATTCCTGCGGGATTGTTATATTTCCTTCATTATAATTCCCCTCAAGCCAATCCTTGAAAATAAAGCACCCCTCTATTGTATGTCCCAAAATTCTTTGGTAGGGGCAAAAACTGGGATATTCTTTCTTATCAACCTCTTCGAACTTCTTTGCTTCTGGCAATCTGAACTCTGGCTTTTTCATTAAATTTTTGAACATCTTTGGCACAACCTCATCTTTGAAAGAGTACACTCTTTTCCTTCATTCAAAAAGAGTCAGACCCGTTCTACCTTCTATTCGGTACGGTCCTCGCTGGTATGACTGTTGGCTGGACCGTCCATACTGTTGTGTTTGTTGCTGAGCATGCTGTAATGATTGCTAGGAACTTAGATGAGAGTGTTCTACTTNGCCTCATCTTTGAAAGAGTACACTCTTTTCCTTCATTCAAAAACAGTCAGACCCGTTCTACCTTCTATTCGGTACGGTCCTCGCTGGTATGACTGTTGGTTGGACTGTCCATACTGTTGTGTTTGTTGCTGAGCATGCTGTAATGATTGCTAGGAACTTAGATGAGAGTGTTCTACTTGTATCTTTATTGGTTGCTTTCCTTTATCAATTGTTTCCACTGTCCCAAACCTCCTCTCGAATGCTCGGTTGTCCAGGATTTCTCTGTTTCTCTTGAGAATCCATATGTTTAACTTCCTCTTGTAAACCGTTGGCTTTCCTTAACAATTTCTCAAAGGACATGATGGTGAGTCTCTTGAGTATGAAAGCTACTGGCCCATGTATGTTTTTGAATAAAATCTCAATCGCATGATGTTCCTGTAGCTGNTGGATTTCTCTGTTTCTCTTGAGAATCCATATGTTTAACTTCCTCTTGTAAACCGTTAGCTTTCCTTAACAATTTCTCAAAGGACATGATGGTGAGTCCCTTGAGTATGAAAGCTACTGGCCCATGTATGTTTTTGAATAAAATCTCAATCGCATGATGTTCCTGTAGCTGAGGTTCACACTTCATGCTAAGGTTTCTCGACCTCAAGATGTAATCCACTAGAGTCTCATTAGGTCTTTGCCTCTCCATTATGAGATCTCCAATAGAAACATGGGGTTATGCTCCAGCAAATCTCTTTACAAACATTTGTTCTAACTCGACGAAGGTCCTCACTGATCCTTTGGGTAAATCAGCATACCAATCAAAAGCAATCCCTGACAGGCTGCTGACAAACTGTCGAAAGAGTAAGGCTTCATTACCTCTTGTGTTGCCACAACTGGCTCGAAAATGTGCTAGATGTTGCCTGGGATTTCAGTCCCATCAAATATTTTAAAGTTTCATGACACAAAACCTTTGGGGTAGGGTACTGCATCAAACTCTTTCGGGTAAGGTCTACCCCTTGAAATCAATTCACCACCCTCAGATTGGGCTATGGCCTCCCGAACTTGTTGTTCGATCAATTGTTTAATCATCTGCGGCATTCCCTTCGACGAGAGGTTGGGCATTGCTTGGTGATGAAGGGGCTCTAGCCTCGATGACATGAATATCCATGAAGTCTTCATCTAGATAACCATTGAAATCAAAATCCTCATCATCATCATTAATGGTTACAACATGTTCTTTAGCTAGCTTGGAAATCTCAACCCTGAGCTTTTCGACTTTTCCTTCAATTATTGCCTGTTGAATTGTCTTAAGATATGGAGGATATTCTAGAATATCCTTCATTTGTTCATCAAAATCTGTAGCAGATATTTTGAACTTTTGCTTCATCCCACTATCCTGTCCTGCAGACTTAGTAGACCGTATTGGTATGGCAACTTTGGGTACCCACACCATCTTTTTCGATGATTATGTCTTGAGACAGGGTATCTCAACAGAGGAATTGACATGTTGGAGAGAAGTACGCTCCCCGCGGTGTGAATCAAACACAATACTGGTTAATATTCTCATATTTTCCCTCTTCGAAGCATTCTTATGGGTAATATTGGTTGACTCCTCGGACCCAGACGTGACTTAACCGACGACGTCCTACAGACCTTGGAACTATAGAGGTAAAAAAATAATAATAGTAACAGTAGCATCAATTCGGCTTCCCAGATGAAATCTGACGAGAATACGGGCCTGCAAAGCTTCAACTGACTTGTGGGACCGTCGGGAAGCCTTGGCATCTTTCATAATTTTTTTCTTCATTTGGGAGGATTTTGCACTTCCCATTTGCTTAAGTAATTCAACCATTGAACATCCTTCCTTAGTGGCCAATCTTTGAAACATTGTGCGGACTTTAGTGATAGGAGTGGGCTTCTCCCTCTCCTCACTGTGACAGTGAAATGTTGGTAAAGTAACAATGATTTCTTGAATGCTCTCATATCCATTAGTATTTATCAATGGGTGGAACCTACTCCCCTGTAGAAGTGGAGAGGTCTCCTGTAATTCAAATCCCTCCTCTTGGAGAAACNCGAAATCTGACGAGAATACGGGCCTGCAAAGCTTCAACTGACTTGTGGGACCGTCGAGAAGCCTTGGCATCTTTCATAATTTTTTTCTTCATTTGGGAGGATTTTGCACTTCCCATTTGCTTAAGTAATTCAACCATTGAACATCCTTCCTTAGTGGCCAATCTTTGAAACATTGTGCGGACTTTAGTGATAGGAGTGGGCTTCTCCCTCTCCTCACTGTGACAGTGAAATGTTCGTAAAGTAACAATGATTTCTTGAATGCTCTCATATCCATTAGTATTTATGAATGGGTGGAACCTACTCCCCTGTAGAAGTGGAGAGGTCTCCTGTAATTCAAATCCCTCCTCTTGGAGAAACTCTTCATCTGGTACTCTTTTTGAGATTTGGGCCTTAGCTACCTTTCGAGCTTTTCGACTATAGTTCTTTCTCTGTGATCAAGTCAATGGTGCAGACTTTTAACTCGAACCAATTTCAAACACCGATGGCAAGACAGTTGACCCCTCAGTTTCATCTTCTAAGATCATAATCTCCTTTCCTTTAGCAGAACAGGGGACAACAAACTTGACAAGTGTCAGGGGAGTAGCAGTTTTCGCCTTTTTGTAAGAAGAGAAATCCTTAGGATAGTTCAGGTCAAATTCACTAGAGGGCTCCTGAACTTTCAAAGTAGTGACTTTCCTTAAGATGAGCGGGGCCTTTTCAAGTTCGACTTCAAGTTCGTCAAACCCGATTCCAAACTTGATGGTGGGGGCAACGTTGTGAGCATTGTAGTTTGTTGGCAAATTGCAGGAAAGGTGAGCGCTGGGAGCGCCATTGTAGCAACTTCAAAAAGAAAGCTTTGGTTAGTTATTTGGCCAACAACTTGTATTTCTAGTGTGAACACTAAAAATTAACAAAGTAGATCCATGGACTGCGCAAATTTTGTTTTATTTCTAATTTGTAAGGCTTTTAAATTTAGTAAAATTTGTTTGNTCCGATTCCAAACTTGATGGTGGGGGCAACGTTGTGAGCATTGTAGCTTGTTGGCAAATTGCAGGAAAGGTGAGCGCTGGGAGCGCCATTGCAGCAACTTCAAAAAGAAAGCTTTGGTTAGTTATTTGGCCAACACCTTGTATTTCTAGTGCGAACACTAAAAATTAACAAAGGAGATCCATGGACTGCGCAAATTTTGTTTTATTTCTAATTTGTAAGGCTTTTAAATTTAGTAAAATTTGTTTGNTTCACTGATCCTTTGGGTAAATCAGCATACCAATCGAAAGCAATCCCTAACAGGCTGCTGACAAGCTGTCGAAAGAGTAAGGCTTCATTACCTCTTGTGTTGCCACAACTGGCTCGAAAATGTGCTAGATGTTGCCTAGGATTTCAGTCCCATCAAATATTTTAAAGTTTCGTGACACAAAACCTTTGGGGTAGGGTACTGCATCAAACTCCTTCGGGTAAGGTCTACCCCTTGAAATCAATTCACCACCCTCAGATTGGGCTATGGCCTCCCGAACTTGTTGTNATTGTATAGCAGAGTTATTCAAAGGCCTAAAGATAACTTGAGCAATTATGTTTGCATAAGAAAACAATCTCTAATTCCTATTGATTTTTTATTTAATTCTAAGGAAAGATATTTTGTTGTAGATCCTCTTGCTGTTGAAGATGGTTGTACTGTCCACAATACTAGCTCCAAGCTCCTTGTCGTGACGAGTTTAAGTTTTCTAATGATTCAAGTTATGATGTCAAATCAGATGTCTCTATGGTTATGTTCATTTAAATATTATGGGGAATATTAAAATTGATAAGAGCGACACCAGTTAGGATCCTACAGTTCACTCGTTCTGGAACTACTATTTTCTATCGGATTCACTTAGTCCAAATGAGTTTACTAAACTCAACTTAATGAGTTCGATATTTTCATTTAGACCATGGGAAATCTCGTTAGCAACCGTAGGTTACCTTCTCCAAGGGATTCCCGATCATCCGATAAAGACATATTAATTTAGTTGAAATTTTTGTTTTGTTGTAATGTTTGTGATTAAATTTTGAGTTGCCTTATATTTTTGAATGTTGTCGCGGTGAATTTTATCTTGGTTGATTTTAGTTTTAGTTTAGGTTTCAGTTTTGTAGCTATCCTAAAGGTATTGGTTTTCATGCAGGGTGACATTATTGTTTAGCATGCAAATTTGTAAGCATAAAAATATAGTGTAGAAACTACAAGAAAACAAGGTACTGTAAACTGTAAAAGCGTACCTGGCCAGTATTCTTGTTCCTCCACCTGAAACTTCAGTACTTGTAAAGCATATATATGTATAATTTTGCATAAATTAAAGCATGCTTGTAGAAAAAGTAGGAAGTGTTGACTTAAAATGTGTCTACCAAATCCTATGTCATATTTTGGTGTATTAAAATTTTTAAGGATGATTCACTTGAGCAAATTATAATAAGCTCACATGACCTTCAAGATTTCCAAATGATCATGAAGAAGTTTTGGGTAATACCTTAGACATTTCATGGTCCTCGAGATTATCTTGTGTTCATTATGGTTTTATCATATTTTCTATATAGTTCATCCAATTAATACCCTTATGCTCAGTGAAATTTGATGTTTTGATTATCCCTTAAGTAGGGTAATTATCACTTGATGTCTCATTTATGAGTTATATAGGTAA
>JXCR01121461.1:12027-28984 GCA_002079205.1 Phalaenopsis hybrid cultivar
ACTACTATTTTCTATCGGATTCACTTAGTCCAAATGAGTTTACTAAACTCAACTTAATGAGTTCGATATTTTCATTTAGACCATGGGAAATCTCGTTAGCAACCGTAGGTTACCTTCTCCAAGGGATTCCCGATCATCCGATAAAGACATATTAATTTAGTTGAAATTTTTGTTTTGTTGTAATGTTTGTGATTAAATTTTGAGTTGCCTTATATTTTTGAATGTTGTGGCGGTGAATTTTATCTTGGTTGATTTTAGTTTTAGTTTAGGTTTCAGTTTTGTAGTTATTCTAAAGGTATTGGTTTTCATGCAGGGTGACATTATTGTTTAGCATGCAAATTTGTAAGCATAACAATATAGTGTAGAAACTACAAGAAAACAAGGTACTGTAAACTGTAAAAGCGTACCTGGCCAGTCTTCTTGTTCCTCCACCTGAAACTTCAGTACTTGTAAAGCATATATATGTATAATTTTGCATAAATTAAAGCATGCTTGTAGAAAAAGTAGGAAGTGTTGACTTAAAATGTGTCTACCAAATCCTATGTCATATTTTGGTGTATTAAAATTTTTAAGGATGATTCACTTGAGCAAATTATAATAAGCTCACATGACCTTCAAGATTTTTAAATGATCATGAAGAAGTTTTGGGTAATACCTTAGACATTTCATGGTCCTCGGGATTATCTTGTGTTCATTATGGTTTTATCATATTTTCTATATAGTTCATCCAATTAATACCCTTATGCTCAGNTGTTCATTATGGTTTTATCATATTTTCTATATAGTTCATCCAATTAATACCCTTATGCTCAGTGAAATTTGATGTTTTGATTATCCCTTAAGTAGGGTAATTATCACTTGATGTCTCATTTATGAGTTATATAGGTAAAAACCCTTGAGGGCAACTCAACTTAATTAAGGAATTAAATTAATCTGATTATTAAAGAGTGGGCTTGTAGTGGTTTGAAAGGTTTTAAATTATTTATAGGTTACTTTCTAAACCTCATTAGAAAAAATTTTGATTAAGCCTAGCTCACTACTAAGCCCTTAAGATTTAATGGGTAAATTTGTAAATTTTTTTAAAAAAAATCAATATTTATATTCTTAATTCTTACCATGAATTATAAATCATTTTAAAACTATTAATTGGGGGCTTCAAATCATTGAGTTATGATCTTCCAAAATCAAACCCCTTACCTTGATCTCTCCTTATTTAAATACTCTTCTAAATTTCATTAATTCTAAGAAATTACAAATATATCCTTTATAAGACAAAAATGGAAATGATGTCTACCACTTACCCCTTGTTTATTCCAAGCATCAAAACATATCAATTAAGATTATTTGTCTCATTTAGTTCTTTGGTTAAGCCTTAAATTCCAAAATTACGCTTTTGCCCTTAAGGCCTTAATACCCTATAATTCATTAAATTAGACTCAAATGACTTGAAAATTTTATTTTACCTCACTCATGGGTTAATTAAAACATTAGAGAAGAAAATGTGATTTTTCTGAATTTATTTAATTTTATAATTATTTTTTAGTGCAAAAATAAGGATTTTCAATGAAAATTTAATAACACAATCAAAATAAATCCTCTCTCACTGTAGGGATGGTNTAGCGCAAAAATAAGGATTTTCAATGAAAATTTAATAACACAATCAAAATAAATCCTCTCTCACTGTAGGGATGGTGTGGGTGCAATTAATTTGAACTTGGTGGAGTATTTGGAGGTGTCCTGTTTTGGCCTAGGGATTGAGCTCCAAAGTTGAGCTCTAGCAGTGAACTTGAGTGGCTAGGGATGGTTGGGTTGAACTCAAGAGGTCTTAAGGAATCTCTGGAAGCAATTTGGTAGAATCTCTCCAAGGAATTTCAAGCTCTCCTCCTTTGGCCATGGAGGTTGGGTTTAATTAGAGGGGGGAAGGAGAGACCACCACGGGCAATTGGGGGGTGCTTTAGGTTGCTTATGTGGATGCCAAAAAGGTGCAAAAATCCAATTGGGATGACACAGCTTGGATGGTTTAATTTTGAGTTTTAGCCTAGGTGGAGCACTTTGGGGTGGCTTTTCCGGCAGCCTAGGTGGTCGGTCGGCCAAGCTCAAGTCACCATCTGACTCAGCGAGGTCAGGGCTTGGGTTTTGTGAAGTCAATTGGGGTTGACCTTTTGTAAATGTGTTGAATTAAAATAGGANGCGGTGGCTTTTCCGGCAGCCTAGGTGGTCGGTCGGCCAAGCTCAAGTCACCATCTGACTCATCGAGGTCAGGGCTTGGGTTTTGTGAAGTCAATTGGGGTTGACCTTTTGTAAATGTGTTGAATTAAAATAGGATGTTGGAAGGGCTATTCTGGGCCAATTTGGGTCAAATCATGGATTTGGGTTGGGTTCACCCACCAAGGCTGGCTAGGCTACTGAGGGAAATCAGATGGTTCAACTTAAGCATTAGTAAGGTCCTTATCCAAGTGATTTTAATAAATATGGGGTTTATGTGACTTAATGGAGGGGTTAAATAAATCTTAAGGATATTTTAAAGTGGCTTGGCCTCTTGCCACTAATAGCATGGTGATGTGGCATGGCTCTCATGGCTCACCTATGGCTAGGGAGTGGTTTCATGGTTACCCTTTGGCTTGATCAACTTTCATAAGGGGGGACTTTTGAATTTATGAAATATTTTGTTGGAGTTTAGCATGATGATTGATTTGGAAGGAAATGATTTTAAATTTAGAACTAAGGGAATGATTTTTCTTGAATGGATGATAAGGGGAAAGAATTGTCATATGAGCTGTGGATNAGGGACTTTTGAATTTATGAAATATTTTGCTGGAGTTTAGCATGATTATTGATTTGGAAGGAAATGATTTTGAATTTAGAACTAAGGGAATGATTTTTCTTGAATGGATGATAAGGGGAAAGAATTGTCATATGAGCTGTGGATTTGGGCTTGAAATTAAATGTGGTGGGCTTGGGCTTTTGAATTTAAAGTTGATTTTGGGCTAAAATTTAGGATAATTTAATGTTGAGTTTGGTGTATGGAGATTTCATGAAGGATTTGGAAAAATTTCAAGTGATTGTGGATTTGAATTGATGGGCTAATTTGATGGATTTAGGCATATGGTCAAAATTGGGGCCTTTTGATTTGGGTAAAATTGGGTTTGAAATTGGAGCAAATTGGGCTTGAATTTTATTTAAGATAGGATTGGGGATACTGAATTTAGATTTATAATTGAAATTAGATAAGATTGGGGTCAATTGGGCTAAGATTGGGGTTAATTTGGGGAGATTTGGGCCTTTAAGGGCAAATTGGGGTTTTTGGTCAAATTATACTAATTGGTCAAATTAGGTCAAATAGATGATAAAAAAATTTAACTTGGGAATATTTGGGATGATTTCGGAATTTTTGGAAATTTTTTGAATTTTTGGAATTTGTAGGTCATGAAGGGAATTTTGGTAATTTTGGCAATTTTTGGGGGTATTTTTAAAATTTGGTAATTTTGGTTAATTTAGGTAATGGTGAGGGGTTTGAGATGATTTTTGGGCANAGAATTTAGATTTATAATTGAAATTAGATAAGATTGAGGTCAATTGGGCTAAGATTGGGGTTAATTTGGGGAGATTTGGGCCTTTAAGGGCAAATTAGGGTTTTTGGTCAAATTATACTAATTGGTCAAATTAGGTCAAATTGATGATAAAAAAATTTAACTTGGGAATATTTGGGATGATTTCGGAATTTCTGGAAATTTTTTGAATTTTTGGAATTTGTAGGTCCTGAAGGGAATTTTGGTAATTTTGGCAATTTTTTGGGGTATTTTTAAAATTTGGTAATTTTGGTTAATTTAGGTAATGGTGAGGGGTTTGAGATGATTTTTGGGCAAATTTGGGTATTTTGGGTAACCTTGGAAAAATTAGGGTTGTATGGGTATTTTGGTAATTTGGTGATTTTGGGCCAAATAGGGCTAACAAGCCATGAAGCCATACTAAACCAATAGGAACCATATGAGGACTCATTTTGGATGCTCAATGTGTTGGTTCTAACCCTCTTAGCCAAAGACTAGGGAACCGGGTCATCCACATGAGCTTTCCAAAAGGAGTCAAGAGACCAACCTATGGGGTCATAAGGCTTAGGGTATGTGAGAGTGTGTAGTGTGTCAAAGTTAGCCCCACCAAAACCAGATCATCCATGGTTAATCCTAAGGTCTGACCATCCTATGGGAGACTCCACTTGGGTTTCCCGACACTTAACCCACCTACTAAGTGCTAGAGGTTAGGATCAATATGTGAAACACCAAGCTGAGCAAGGAAGAGTTTGGAATTTCTAATGGTGAGGGTTCCTTTTCTAGTCCTCTAGGAATAGTCAATAGAAAAGTCCTATGGCTAGACCATAGGCTACTAAAGAGGAAAAACTAGACCTCAACCAAAAATGAGGTCAACACCAGCACACCACACATGTTTAGGGTCCATTTGTTGACCTCATTTTTGGTTGAGGTATAGTTTCTTCCTTATAAGCCTATGATCTAGCCATGACTTTCATGTTGACTATTCTTAGAGGACTAGTAA
The DNA here is from genome assembly GCA_002079205.1 of Phalaenopsis hybrid cultivar. Lineage (NCBI taxonomy): Eukaryota > Viridiplantae > Streptophyta > Magnoliopsida > Asparagales > Orchidaceae > Phalaenopsis > Phalaenopsis hybrid cultivar. The sequence continues at coordinate 16,576 of JXCR01121461.1, forward strand.
AGAAACCCTTATCATAAAAGTTCTAAAACTCTTATTTGCTCATCTTGAAGTTTCACATGTTGGTTCTAATATCTAGCACTTAGTAGGTGAAGTCCATATGCGAGAGCTATAGAGGAGTCCCCATAAGACTGTTTGACCTTAGGGTTAGCCCTTGGTAGTGTGGTCTTGGTCATTCTTGCATATAGACACTTGATACTACTCACCTGCACTCACAACCTCAACTCTTAATTTAACATGCCTAGCTTGATCCCTTACTCTATAGGAAATTCATGTGGATGGTCCCCTAAACCATTAGGCCCAGAATAAGGTTTGACCAAGACCAGCACATGAAGTATCCATAATGGGAGTTCCCAAAGTCTCATGGCACAAAAAAGGGTACTTTCATGATTAAAATTCTCAATTGATCCCAATTTTGCCAAATTCGCAAATTTAACTTTTCTTGGCCCCCATTTTCCCAAATTACCAAATTGCCCCTAAACCCAAAATTTTCCGAAAATTCTCAAATTACTCAAATTTTCAAACTCACTTCAAAAATCATCTCAAACTCTCTGAAACCAACCAAATTGCCCAAAAAATCCCAAAATTTCTAAAATTTTCAAAATACCCCCAAAATTGTCAAAATTACCAAAATGTCCTTTATACTCCAAAAATTCCCAAAATCTCCAAAATCACTCCAAATTTCTCCAAAATCAATTTGAACCACTCCATTGCGCCCAATTTAACCAAATTGGCCTCTTTTTACTAAAATCCCAATTTACCCCAGAATCCCTAAATTCCCCAATTCGCCCCAATTTTTACCAAATTAACTCCAACCTCACCCAATTTCAATTCTAAATCAAAATTCATCATTTAAATCCCAATGGAGACCAAATACAAGCCCAATTGAACTTAATTTCAAGCCCAATTCCAAACTCAATCTCAAAACCCTAATTTTGCCCCAAAATTCAAAATCTCCCAAATCGAACAACAAAACTCCACAATTTCCACCGAATTGATATCTAAGACTCTTCGTCACAATTTCTTGGAAAAATTTGAAACTTTGAGTGATCCAAATCCAAACCCAAGTTTAGCCTGAATGCCCAAAAATTGACCATGAGTCAAATTCAACTAAATTGAACCCCCAATTCAATTCAAAATCACCCAATTTCTTTTCCAAACTTCTCATGACAATCATCTACACCAAATTGATCAATAAATTGACCAAATTATTATCCCAAACCCAACGTAGACCCAAGTACAAACCAAAAGCCAAAATTTGGACCCAAACCCAAAACTTGACTAATCCCATTCAAATTGACCAAATGATGGTTAGCACAGCCACTATTTGGACCCTACGAGTTGAGCTAGATCCACCTAGCCCACCCTACATGAGCCATTGACCAAGGATACCCCAAATTATGGGATTTTCTTCCTGAAAATACTAAACTTAATATATCTTTGCCACCAAACGTCAAACCTCAGTGAAAATCACCATTAAGCTTCTTCTGGCTCCCCTGATCACCCTAGCCACCTCCCTTATCCTTGTTGGCTGGCTTAATTGCCAGAAAACACCAAAATCAAGAGGTCCCCATGGCCAAAACCTAAATTTAAAACCCCTAACTTAGCTCACTCTCATTGTGCATTGGAGCCTCTCATCCCTCCACTTAAGCTGTCTTTGCACCCACTGATCAACCCTCTTGAAACCCTGAGCTCCTCTATTTAAATCACCCCCCTCCATGGCCAAGAAAAGAAGTGTGCTTAAACCTAAGGAAAACTCTACCTAATTGTCACCAGACCCTTCTAGAACTCGAGGCAAGCTCACCCCCACCATTCAAGCCTCTCCCCACCACTGAGGAACCCTATTTTTAAACTTGAAATCCAGAAAATTTTTTGGCCATCCCATAAAACCTTGCCAAACTCTAAATTAAACCACCCCCGAGCTTCCCTAGAGCAAAAGAGGAAGTTCCTCATTGAAACCCCTATCTCCAGAGCACTTTAACCCACTCATAGACCAAGACCTCCCCACCTGTAGGAGGAATTCTTGCTCAGAGCATTCACTAGAGGAATCCAACACCTCTAGAAGGTTCTTTGGACTCTACTGAAGCTTCTCCAAGCATCTGATTGAGATTTCTCCTCTCAGACAAAGGTATATCTCATTTTCCCCCAAATCAAGCTCGATTCCGGCTTTTGTGAAGAAAGGTTTAATTTGATGAGCAGGTGACCATATAAATAGGTTTATCTGAAACAGATAAAGGTGTAGGAACAAACCCCATGTGATTTCATTAAGTATCGAGCGAGATCTTAGGGTTTTAATTTAGAGGGTTCTTGGGTTAGAACGATTGGAGACGATGAACGGATGTCGTCTGTTTCCATGTGTATCATTTGGATGGTACATATTACATTGGATGAGGACTTGATTAAAAAAGCACGGCTTGCGTGGCAGTTGACGTAAATGGTGGCGGCGAATCAAATGGTGTCGCGTGTTTAGTAGGAAATTAAAGGTTTTTTTATTTATTTTAATTCCAAATCTTAGAAATTCCATAACTTTGTGTAGAAAACTTGTAAAAATAAAATNGGCGAATCAAATGGTGTCGCGTGTTTAGTAGGAAATTAAAGGTTTTTTTTATTTATTTTAATTCCAAATCTTAGAAATTCCATAACTTTGTGTAGAAAACTTGTAAAAATAAAATAAGAATACCTTCTTACTCAATAAATAGAGTAGAATAATGTGAAATAAAAATAAAAACTATTTGATGTGTCTCTGATTTTTAATTAATTAAATACCCTCTATACTATTTTAATTATAATTAAGTATATAATAATCGCTATGGCTTGAAAATTTAGGGGTTGATTCCTCATGTTAATAGGGATGTTCTCTAATTTTGTAAAAGTATGAGAGCATCTCTAGCTTTGAAACCCTAATTTTCAAGTCTAGTTGTCTTTTTTGCTTATAATAATTTTGTAAGGAAAAATTTAAATAAAAATAATATGGCACTTGATTTGGTTGGTTTCCTGTGGTTAGTTGACTCTTGGAAAAATAAAAATCAAGTTTAAATGTTTATCTAAATTGTTATAGTTAATTAAACCCAAAAAACTCAATAAAATTAAAATGGATAAAATAAAATTCAAAACTATTAAAAAATCATTCTTAATTAAACCTAAAAAAACTCACTAAAATTAAATTGGATAAAATAAAATTCAAAATTTAATAAAAAATCATTCCATAGTGTAAATAATAATCATTTTAACTCACTGTAAAAACTTGAAATTTATTTGAATTAGTTTGTGCACTAAAGTCTATTTTCTAAGTAAAATGGTATTTTTGTATTAAAATAATTATAATAAATTAACCATAATTAAGAAAATTCTGAAAAGTGATTTTTTTAGTTCCTTAAAATTAGGGGTACTATGGAAAAATAAAAATTATTTTAAAATAAATAGTTCATTTTTTAGGTATTTTTTTTAATTAAAAAATCATAAATTAAGAAAAAATCCAAATGTAGCAAATTGTTCATAATTGTTTCTTGATCGCATTGGACCCCTTAAAATATTTTTTATTTTTTATTTAATTTAGTTATGTATTTTTAAATGTTAATAATGTATTTTTCTTAATTTTCCATTAAAGTAATTATAATAAATAAAATAAAATTTGTAAAAGTAAAATGTTTGTTTTTTCATTGAGTTCTATGGGCTTAGAGATATTTAAGAAAAATAAAAAAATTAAGTTTTGAAATGAAACATATTTTCTATTTAAATAATTACTAAAAATATTAAATAATTATTATAATTATAATATAATTTTAAAATTATTAAATTTTGTCCAAGTGGTCCTATAACCTAGGTGAACCTTTAATAATTTTTTCATCGACAAAAACTTTACTTTGATCAACTAAATAAATTAACATTGAAAATCCTTTTTTGAGTTTAAATAATTATATAAATTAATTAAAAATTGAAAAAATCATTTTTTCTTCGCTGATACTTTAATTGCTCCATGAGTGGGGTACCATAAAAATTCTTAAGTCATTTGAGTTATATTTGATAAGTTATGAAGTGGAGATCCCTAAGAGCAAAATGGTAATTTTGGATCTTGATCCTTAATTAAAATTTAGGGTTAACCAAAGTGCAAATGGAAAATTTTGATCATAGTGAACACTTTGGATGTTTNGTGAAGTGGAGATCCCTAAGAGCAAAATGGTAATTTTGGATCTTGATGCCTTAATTAAAATTTAGGGTTAACCAAAGTGCAAATGGAAAATTTTGATCATAGTGAACACTTTGGATGTTTGAAATATAATGGGTTAAGCGGTAAAAACCAATTTGCCACATTTTCATGATAAGGGTAAAGTTGTAATTTTATAAATTATTTTGACTTGGAAGTCAATTTAGTTGGATGATATTAAAGTAGTGGGCTTAAGTTAGGAAGATATTAATTCACTCATTTGAAGCCCCTAATTGGTGATTAGATGATAGCATGACCCTTTAATAAGAATATTTCTCACTAAATTTGACATTTTGATAATAACAAGTTTACCCATGAAATTATTAAGGCCTTTGTAGTGAACTAGGCTTAATTTAAGATTGTTTAATGAGGTTTAGAAAAGATAATATAACTAATTATGAGCTTTTTGAAAACACTACAAGCTCGACTTTAATCTGGGGCATAAAATCCTTAATGACTCTGAGTTTGCCCCTTGGGGCATTCACTCACATAACTTTTAAGTAAAACATTAAGTGATAGTCTGATTACCCCACTCTTGGGATAATTAAAATATCAAGGTCCACTGAGCATAGGGTGTTTAACTCATTGAAACTAAAATCTAAATTTGGATGATTAATTGAATAATATAATAATTTCAAATGAACTTGAAAGTTTCAAAGGGTTCTATAAAGTTGTTAGGGATTTTTCCTTGAACAATTTTATAATCTTTTGGATATTTCAAAGGATAATTGGACTTATTATACTTTGTTCCAGAAATCACCCATTAAAACATTTAAGGACCCACCAAGTTATGACCAAGGGTTTGGTAGATACAGCTTCAACTGGTCTTCTTATTTTTCTGTTCTTGTAATTTATTTAAATTTCTTTTAAAATTATATATATGTTGCAAGTTCTAACATTTCAGTGGAAGCAGTGAGAAGATGATAAGTAGGCCTGTACAATTTTATTTACTTTCTATCATTTCATGTACTTCAAGTTACTACTGCTTCAACATACCATGCATGCTTGGTTGATAAGATGAAAACTTTCCAAAACTAAAAATTCAAACAATTTTTAAAATTAAATTAAACACTTTCAAAGGTAACCATAAATCCTTTAAAATATAATAACATAAAACATCCTTTTGAATTCACGGGAGTCACTCGGATAAGGCAACCCACGATTGCTAACGAGATCTCCTCAGTTTGAATTAGCTAAACCACTTGTTTAAGCTAAGTAAATTCAAAAGAAAGTAGTTGTATTAGAATGAGGGAACTGTGGGATCCTAACCAGTGTCGCTCCAATTAACTTTAAACCCCCCATAACTATTGAATTATAGTTTTCATTTAAACCTTATGGACTACTACGTTGACGAGGAGCTCGGAGCTAACTTTGAGGGCAGCATTCTACAACCACAAGTTGATCTACAACAACAATTATTTCTTTAGAATTAAACAACAAGCCATAGGATTTTAAGGTTGTTTGCCTAGTGCGACATAAATCCTCACCTTATCTTTAGGCCTTTGTACAACCATGTTATGCAATTTAAGCCCTAACTCACTTTAAGATTTCAAGGTTGTCGTTCATTTTGATATAAATCATCCTATCTTCCATGCTATTTGTATGATTGTGTCATGAAAATGTAAGTCCTAAATAATAATAATTGGAAAGATGAAACATTCAATAATTTTCTTCCCGAAATTCCAGCCAAACCATAGGATAGCTTGGGAAGTCATTGAGGTTCTCCTAAGAATCTGTGACAACCCCTATTTTTCTCCCTTTGGATTCATAATAATGTTCTAAATTTGAGCATTTCCCATTTGACACTCCTTGGTCCGATCTTTGAAAATTTTAACCCTTTGAAATTCTTGAAGACAATATTTTCTTATCTAAATCGAGTGTTTTCTTAAGTGGCTTCAGTCATTTAAACTGTAATTAACTATAGGGGCTTAACCTTATAGGAACCATTAAGAACCCATCTTAATATAAACTTTGTCAAACCTTTTATATTAGATAGGAGAATTAGTCAGTTAACATAAAGGTTCGCAGTCTAAAACGGATGTTATATAAACAGATGCATGGGAAATGATTGAGACACCATACTGAAGTGATTTGATTTGTACCCTTCATGGTTCTTACCGTTATTAGACTGGGAACGACTTATAGAGCTCTATTAATTTTGAACATTGAGATAGACTTATGATGTTTGGTGTTGTTGGTTGGATTGATTATTAGGATACAGATCAAATTTTTGTCACCTTACTTACATCATAAACCTTTCTACTCATCCGTTACTTTATCGGATCTTCACCACGATCGAGCCTCACCTTCATTATGTCTAAAAAGGATGTTATCACTTTTTTTTTGGATAACCTTCAATGCTCTCTTTTAAGATGATTTGTGATGTACACTTCACAAAGTTGGTGTTTATTTGGTAGAGAATCACCTCCAGAGTGTTATCCAATATCCAATTCAGTTTTGGAGATAAGGATTTAAGAGGCAAAAGGTTTGTTGGCTATTATTTCATTCAAACCTCTTTGGGGTCGTTGTTGCCATTGCTTATTTGATTTAAGTTCCCCAAGTGTCAATTCAACATGAGAAAAAAATAAAGGAATTTATGTGTCATAACATAGGTTAAGTTTTGAAATAACACTTTCCTTATTTTTAAGTAAGTGTTACCTATCCGGAATTGACCCAGAATTACATAAGTATGGTCATTCGACTTGTTCTGACCATTCAAAGCTGACCATTTGTTTTATTGTTCTCACCTCCTAACTAAAATCTCTATGAAGAGGATAGAAATGAGTATTTTGGTTTTAGATGTGTTGTTGCATGAGCTGCTTGGTTTTCTCTTTTTCAAAATTGTCTCTCTCACATATTTTTTTGTTGTTGTCATTTCCATTCTTATTAGTAGCACGCTTTATGCTCATCACATCTTTAAGGATGTTAAATCCAAATTTAACTTGTTAGTCATGCCTAAGGATCATAGTGGTAGAAATATTGAGGGAGTAATAGAGAGACAAACAGAGAGGACGAAAGAATGAAGGAGCGCAAACAACTTGTCTAGTATGGGTGAACTCGTGCACTCCCGTGCACTGCATCACATTTTATATATTGAAAATGAGGGTTACAAGTGATAAGTGAATAGATTTATATTTCAAGAGTATGAGTCCAGAGAGAAAAGACTAAAGTGGTCAATAGTCTAAAGAGAAAAAAAGCTCAGTGGTTATAAGCCCTCAATGGATTCCATGGGCCCCTTATTTATGGAAGATAGAGGGCAAAAAATGTAATTACATGTTTGCCCCTACTTGAATAAAGATGTTATAGTGTTATTGTTTTTTAACGTGCTATGCATTTTCATTTTTAGAACTGATTTTGGTTTCCTTTTCTATTGGTGTCGGTCATGCTTCACTCTTGGAAGTTGGTCTACTTTTATCTGGACATCGGTTCGTCTTTTCCTCTAGGAAGCTGGTTGGCTTTGACAATGGTAGCCTGTTGGCCTAAGACCGACCTGCTTGCCTGATTATCGTTCCTTTATGATTTCTAGAGATCTTTCGATGAACTGTGGAGAGAGCTTTGCGTTGATACTTGTGAGCTTGTTGGGGGTCAGACCATAGACTAGTCGTTGGCATATATTCCTGTCACTTGTTGGCATGGCGGTCCTATAGTTGCCAAACTGGCCCTTAGTTAATTGATGGTCATTTCGTCGATCGGTCGTCAAGCTTTCGGTTGGCTAGTGTTCTTTAGCCGATCGCCTGGAGTTTTACAGTCGGTCGGCCTAATGAGTGCGTGTAGCTCTTTAGTCAAAGGGATGTATCCTCATTTTACCTCTATTAATTTGAACCATTAGATTTTCTTGTGATTCGTGCAAACTATTTTTGAGTGTACACAATAAAAAACTATTTAAAAAATTTTAATAATAAATTTTTCTTGTATGAAGTGACTTTGCTATATCCACAATTTATCATATATTAGTGTGGTATCTTACCTATATATATTGTAAAATGTATTTTTATGAGATGGAAAGCCTTGATCTTTGATTTAAAAGATAAATACCATATTGTTAAGTGACTAGAATACCGATATATGAGAAATTTACAATCATACCACAATTCTAATTTCATTTACACACATAATCCAAGTAGTTTCATATTTAAATTTTTAACATTTTGGTCTCATAATCTAATGCATCAAAAGATGTATTTATTTTTAAAAAGTATAGTGACGATGCCATTTTTTATGTGATGTGTATTTTAATATGAATGTTAGATCTGCAAATATATAAGAATTATGTGATAATCATGTAAATGCGCACTCGTTAGTCGAAAAAGATTCATCTCTCAAATATTAGATATGAGTAGTGGGCCATTGAGAGTAAATGCGGGGCTCATCCTTGACATTTTATTGACCATCTTTATGTCAATTATAATTTAATGCCGTGANTATGTGATGTGTATTTTAATATGAATGTTAGATCTGCAAATATATAAGAATTATGTGATAATCATGTAAATGCGCACTCGTTAGTCGAAAAAGATTCATCTCTCAAATATTAGATATGAGTAGTGGGCCATTGAGAGTAAATGCGGGGCTCATCCTTGACATTTTATTGACCATCTTTATGTCAATTATAATTTAATGCCGTGATGGCAAAGACCGGATTTATGTTTTTGGAGAGAATATTGTTTGCCTTTGCTTCTCGTGCATCTTTCTGGCTGTTCTATGTGTAGCAGTCAATACAAATAGGTATATTACGGGAAGGTACGTATAAATTAGATCNCAAGATTCATCTCTCAAATATTAGATATGAGTAGTGGGCCATCGAGAGTAAATGCGGGGCTCATCCTTGACATTTTATTGACCATCTTTATGTCAATTATAATTTAATGCCGTGATGGCAAAGACCAGATTTATGTTTTTGGAGAGAATATTGTTTGCCTTTGCTTCTCGTGCATAACTTTCTGGCTGTTCTATGTGTAGCAGTCAATACAAATAGGTATATTACGGGAAGGTACGTATAAATTAGATCAATACTAGCTATTTATAAGAACATATTGTCGTCTGGGTCTTAGATATAACTTAATACTGATATTAAATATTTTGTTTACTTTAATGAGTGAATTTTTTATTTTTAACTGTATATTATCTGCAGCCGTGCCTTTAATCTTATTTTTCGTTCTAATGTAGTCGCTAATCAGTGCAGATCATTTGACCGTCGATCCATGTTCAATCGATATTATCTGCCAGCCGTAAGTCAATAGAAATGATATTTGCTGTTCGACTAATTTGAATAAATTTTTCAGTAAAAAAAACATTATAATTAAAATAGTAATTAACATACATATTGTACTTATATATATTTATGTATCGAATAGCAATTTGTTCATTATTTACATTCATAGAACTCATATTTAATTTTAACCTCACATTAAAATTATTAGTTATTATTAATTCTTTCAATGTGAAAAGCACATTTGCTTACATCGATTTAATGCGCCTAAATGTAATAATTGTAAATATCAATCTTTAAAGTTTAGATAAGTAATTATTTAAGAATTTTGAGAAATTTATCTAAATTTTCTAACTAAAATTAAATCAAGTACTTAATTACTTATTTATTTTTAAATAAATAATGTTTCAGATTTTAAGGTTGATAATGGCTAACCGTGAATTGAACACCACGCAAATTAAAGAAAAAAAAAATTTATATGTGAAGAGCTAACTTATTTAATTTCAATTGTGTCCATAAATTTTGCAAAAGAAAAGAAAAATGGTTGGAAAATTGGGCCACTCATAGCTCTGAACAATCGAGGTTTCTCTTTCAATCGATAGTCACTAGTCAGCATGCTTCCCAATTAAATTCCATCGTCACTGTCGGGATGGTATGGACAGATCTCATTACAAAATATAAGCAAAAAACAAAAAGAAAAGAAACAAAGGCGTCAATGTGACTGTAGTTCATCAATGGCCGCCTTGTCTGCCATGTGCACCGGATTTATGATCCGAAGCTCTCCCATTCTTTGAAGTTCTCCCATTCTTCGAACCCATAATTATAACCCGAAATATCCCGACATGCCCTGTGCGCGGCTGGGAGCAAACCGCTCGAAGATATCATAAAATATAACAAAGCTTATAAGCTCTCTTATCCTTATTTAAAAAAAAATACTCCACTTGAAACATAGAAATATGTTAATGAATCGCCAACATTAATATTTGGGCGAAGTGATCTTCTTTGTGTCGTCCTTCAAATAAGCAAAGTGGTTCCTTTGTCTATTGGGTTGCCTCACAGTGATCGATTCCTTAGTCTTGCCCGTAAATGATCTCATTGACTGAGTTTGATGAGCTGAGTTGAATTTAAATTGGTGTCCCTCTTGTATGGTGATGAAAAAGGAGATAATAAATAATATTTTCTTGGTATATTTTAGTTTATGAGTAAGACACTATCTTTCGATGCTTGGAAGTGTAGCATTTTGAATAGAAAGTAATGAATAATTTTAAAGTGTTTTAGTCTAGAGTGACACAAAAGGAGTTGTATGCTTATAAATTACTTCAGTAATAAAACAATATCAAATGTAATGTGGCAAAGTTAAAAAAACAAATCCTAAAACAAACTTTTAATAATACAAACACAACTGAACAAGGATTTACTCTAAGTTTATTGAAGGTAGAAATATGTTAAAGGTACTTTAATGAAAGTAGGTAACAAATTTAATTACATATATGAATTGTATAACTTTAGTTGTATATCAAATTTCAGGTAGTATTTGTGTCACTATAGTAAATAACATGCTGAAATTACACCTGCCGTTGCTACTGTAGAAGTTAGAAAACACAGTGTTGAGTGAGATGAACACTTAAAATTTTACATAAAGACTTGTCNCAAAACCTAAATTTAAAACCCCTAACTTAGCTCACTCTCATTGTGCATTGGAGCCTCTCATCCCTCCACTTAAGCTGTCTTTGCACCCACTGATCAACCCTCTTGAAACCCTGAGCTCCTCTATTTANAAAAACCTAAATTTAAAACCCCTAACTTAGCTCACTCTCATTGTGCATTGGAGCTTCTCATCCCTCCACTTAAGCTGTCTTTGCACCCACTGATCAACCCTCTTGAAACCCTGAGCTCCTCTATTTAAATCACCCCCCTCCATGGCCAAGAAAAGAAGTGTGCTTAAACCTAAGGAAAACTCTACCTAATTGACACCAGACCCTTCTAGAACTCAAGGCAAGCTCACCCCCACCATTCAAGCCTCTCCCCACCACTGAGGAACCCTATTTTTAAACTTGAAATCCAGAAAATTTTTTGGCCATCCCATAAAACCTTGCCAAACTCTAAATTAAACCACCCCCGAGCTTCCCTAGAGCAAAAGAGGAAGTTCCTCATTGAAACCCCNTACCTAATTGTCACCAGACCCTTCTAGAACTCGAGGCAAGCTCACCCCCACCATTCAAGCCTCTCCCCACCACTGAGGAACCCTATTTTAAAACTTGAAATCCAGAAAATTTTTTGGCCATCCCATAAAACCTTGCCAAACTCTAAATTAAACCACCCCCGAGCTTCCCTAGAGCAAAAGAGGAAGTTCCTCATTGAAACCCCTATCTCCAGAGCACTTTAACCCACTCATAGACCAAGACCTCCCCACCTGTAGGAGGAATTCTTGCTCAGAGCATTCACTAGAGGAATCCAACACCTCTAGAAGGTTCTTTGGACTCTACTGAAGCTTCTCCAAGCATCTGATTGAGATTTCNCATCTCCAGAGCACTCTAACCTACTCATAGACCAAGACCTCCCCACCTGTAGGAGGAATTCTTGCTCAGAGCATTCACCAGAGGAATCCAACACCTCTAGAAGGTTCTTTGGACTCTACTGAAGCTTCTCCAAGCATCTGATTGAGATTTCTCCTCTCAGACAAAGGTATATCTCATTTTCCCCCAAATCAAGCTCGATTCCGGCTTTTGTGAAGAAAGGTTTAATTTGATGAGCAGGTGACCATATAAATAGGTTTATCTGAAACAGATAAAGGTGTAGGAACAAACCCCATGTGATTTCATTAAGTATCGAGCGAGATCTTAGGGTTTTAATTTAGAGGGTTCTTGGGTTAGAACGATTGGAGACGATGAACGGATGTCGTCTGTTTACATGTGTATCATTTGGATGGTACGTATTACATTGGATGAGGACTTGATTAAAAAAGCACGGCTTGCGTGGCAGTTGACGTAAATGGTGGC
>JXCR01121463.1:35672-52410 GCA_002079205.1 Phalaenopsis hybrid cultivar
TAAGCTATACTTCGAGCAAGATGAATTATGAGTGGACCAACATTTATTGCTTTCATTTTCTGAATGCAAAAGTTCAACACTGCTCTATCTTTTGTCACATCAGGAAGATGATTTGTTGGTAATAACTTACCAGGAAATGAGGTGATGTCATACCTTAGACTGACTAATCAATAGGGAAGCAGAGAAGTTAACTATTATGTTATTCTTAATCTTCCATTCTCCTTTTCCATCAGTCAAAAAAACAATTGCTTCATCCAGTTATGAATCATTCATCATGAATGTAATGTACTCATCATGATATATATTCCTTAGCCCATGAAAAGTATTGAGCTGATCAGCAGTAAATTCTACTTGCTTACCTCTAACCAAGATGTGATCACCCTTTGTGAAGCTTAGGTTAGCATAGAAATCCCGAATCATGGGGACAATTGCTACTGCATTGAAGTAGCAGAAGCCTTCCCGGTTTCTGGCGAGGATCAACCATTCGATCTCGCCACCCGGGTTTTCAAACCACCGTTCTTGGATCAATCTTCTAGTCTCCATTTGAGTATTATAACTATGTTAGGCCTTGAATTTAATGAATCTTCGTGTATCAAAATACTCGGNTCCAAATGAGAACTTTCAAAACTTTCCAATACTTTCAGGATATCTTTCAAAGTCCCAATCTTCTTTATTTTATAATTTTCCAAAAGGTCCCTTGGTTTCTCTTCAAAATATGTCTAGATTCGATGTATTTCCCTAAGAAATGCATCCTTTTATGATAATTTATGGTTATAACCACCTATTAAGTCAATAGGTGTCTTAAAAACCTCTTCAAAATTTGTAGAAACCAAATTTACTCGTCCAATAATTGCCATTGGAGCTTAAGCGCAGGGCCTTTGGTGCTTAAGCGTGGCTTTCTCTATTTAACCGACGCTTAAGCGTCGGATCTGGCGCTTAGGCGCCAAAACTCTTTCGCACATTTTTCACCTTTTTGCTCCAAATTTGATCCTTTTTTCACTCCTTTAAGCATTTTTCACCCTTTTTACCTGTATCTGCAATAAAAATATAAAAATACCTTCCATTAAAGTGCAATATCACAAAAAAATAGGCATAAAAATTTGTGTAAAAATACTATATATTTTAGGTTATATCAGACTCACCCCTAAGATGTCTTACCATAACATTCTCAAAATATATATCATGTTGAACTCTTCTCTGCTGATATTCATCATTATAAGCATTTCTTGCTCCAATCTCTCCAATCTGACTCTGTATATTAGTTATGCCCATTTGTTGAATCACATGCCGCTCCATAATGCTTTCCAGTGATGCAGAGCAAGAAGTAGATGCTCCTAAAGCTAATGTAGAGGGCATATCCCTTCTACCACCTCTATATTCAATAAATGATTCCATTCTCTGAATCATATGCTTTGCAATAGGATTTTGTGGCTGTAATCTTTCTTCATTTCTATGAGACTCTACTCCTGATTGCTCACATAAAGTAAAAATCAGGGCAGGAAATCTCAAATCACCAGTTGTAGAACTTTAAGCTATACTTCGAGCAAGATGAATTATGAGTGGACCAACATTTATTGCTTTCATTTTCTGAATGCAAAAGNCTGGTGCTTAAGCGTGGCTTTCTCAATTTAACCGGCGCTTAAGCGTCGGATCTGGCGCTTAGGCGCCAAAACTCTTTTGCACATTTTTCACCTTTTTGCTCCAAATTTGATCCTTTTTCCACTCCTTTAAGCATTTTTCACCCTTTTTACCTGTATCTGCAAGAAAAATACAAAAATACCTTCCATTAAAGCGCAATATCACAAAAAATACGCATAAAAATTTGTGTAAAAATACTATATATTTTAGGTTATATCAGACTCACCCCTAAGATGTCTTACCATAACATTCTCAAAATATATATCATGTTGAACTCTTCTCTGCTGATATTCATCATTATAAGCATTTCTTGCTCCAATCTCTCCAATCTGACTCTGTATATTAGTTATGCCCATTTGTTGAATCACAAGCCGCTCCATAATGCTTTCCAGTGATGCAGAGCAAGAAGTAGATGCTCCTACATCTAATGTAGAGGGTACATCCCTTCTATCACCTCTAGATTCAATAAATGATTCCATTCTCTGAATCATATGCTTTGCAATAGGATTTTGTGGCTGTAATCTTTCTTCATTTCTATGAAACTCTACTCTTGATTGCTCACATAAAGTAAAAATCAGGGCAGGAAATCTCAAATCACCAGCTGTAGAACTATAAGCTATACTTCGAGCAAGATGAATTATGAGTGGACCAACATTTATTGCTTTCATTTTCTGAATGCAAAAGTTCAACACTGCTCTATCTTTTGTCACATCAGGAAGATGATTTGTTGGTAATAACTTACCAGAAAATGAGATGATGTCATACTTTTGACTGACTAATCAATAGGGAAATAGAGAAGTTAACTATTATGTTATTCTTAATCTTCCATTCTCCTTTTCCATCAGTCAAAAAAACAATTGCTTCATCCAGTTATGAATCATTCATCATGAATGTAATGTACTCATCATGATATATATTCCTTAGCCCATGAAAAGTATTGAGCTGATCAGCAGTAAATTCTACTTGCTTACCTCTAACCAAGATGTGATCACCCTTTGTGAAGCTCAGGTTAGCATAGAAATCCTGAATCATGGGGACAATTGCTACTGCATTGAAGTAGCAGAAGCCTTCCCAGTTTCTGGCGAGGATCAACCATTTGATCTCGCCACCCGGGTTTTCAAACCCCCGTTCTTGGATCAATCTTTTAGTCTCCATTTGAGTATTATAACTATGTTAGGCCTTGAATTTAATGAATCTTCGTGTATCAAAATACTCGGACAGCCTTCCTCTTTTCACTCGAGGAGCCATTTGAAAATCTATGAAAATTAAAATAAATTCCAAATAAATTATTAAATCAAAATTCTAACTCCTCAAGCAAGATTATTTGGTAAGAAAATTTTCACCATGAGTTTTCTTCAAGCTTTTCATAAAAAATCTCAAATTTTGGATCATCTACAATGTAGGAAAAATTTATGGTAAAAATAAAAAATGTATAAGTTAAAGTGAAGCTCTTACCAAGAGATGATGAAATCTATGATTCTTGACCTCCAAAATATTCTCTATCGCCCTCAATGTAAAGCCTTAGGTCAAGGTTTAGAGGTAGGAGACAACCCAAGCAGTGAAAATAGAGCGTGTTCATAAGATTTCGTGGTTTTCTAGGCAATCAAGCGTGTTCGGGTTTTTGGTGCATCATGCGCCAACGCTCTGTAANCATGGTAAAAATAAAAAATTTATAAGTTAAAGTGAAGCTCTTACCAAGAGAAGATGAAATCTATGATTCTTGGCCTCCAAAATATTCTCTATCGCCCTCAATGTAAAGCCTTGGGTCAAGGTTTAGAGGTATGAGACAACCCAAGCAGTGAAAATAGAGCGTGTTCGTAAGATTTCGTGGTTTTCTAGGCAATCAAGCGTGTTCGGGTTTTTGGTGCATCATGCGCCAACGCTCTGTAAAATGGCGCATCATGCACCAGAGCATAAATTCATCAAATTTTGGTTTTTGTGGAAATCTGCACCGTACCACTTTAAATCATCCTCTAATTAACTTAAATGATCATTTTTAAACATAGATAAACATTATTCTAACAACAAACTTTCATAAACAANGATTTTGGTTTTTGTGGAAATTTGCACCGTACCACTTTAAATCATCCTCTACTTAACTTAAATGATCATTTTTAAACATAGATAAACATTATTCTAACAACAAACTTTCATAAACAACACAAATCTCACTTTTATATATAAAATTCAGGCTATTACAAACTAACATTTATCAAGCCAACAAACATCAAATTTAGTGTTTTGAAGCAAACTAAACATCCTAACACTGAAATCTAAACATCTAAATACAAAGCATAAACATAGATAAAGTTCAAAAATAATAGTAAATGCAATCCAAAACAACAAAGTAACTAAAACAAATAATACTAAACAAAACATTTTGTGCATAAACTAAGTTCAAATATCTTCTTCACTCTCGTCCTCCTGGATATATCTCATAGATTGGTAGTGCACATACATATCATAAAAGGGTCGGTAAGGAAACTCATCAATCAAAGCATCCCCAATCCAAGCATGTTTCTTAAACATACTCACCAATCCATCTTCAATACAACTAGTATGTTCAAAATGTTCTTTCAATCTCCAACCCTGACCCTGGCGCCAATGCGCATGTCTAGCCTCGAAACCTTATTTCCCTGAGAGCACCAAACTAAGGATTTTTTTAATCCCTTATGAGAGACTCCATATGAGTGAAGTGTACTCCCATAATTTTAGAGCTAAATATTTTGATTGATCATCCACTACGGAAATTGTTGTTAGTGGTTGCCTTAAGCCACGACACTAGTAGTTGTCCCAAACCCTAACTTTCTTGTAACACGCGTAGGAGGACTCTATGACTTCCCTTGGTTGCGAGAAGCTCCAAACAGATGTAAAATGACTTCTAAGCACTAGAATATGCACCGAGTACGTCCCACATATTGAATTAGCATTTATAATGGCAAGGTTTCCTGGGCAAAGCTAAATCACCGCAAAACCTAGCTTCTTTCCCCGAACAAGTGCAGAGAGTCCTGAGTGGGTGTCTCGAGTTACCGAATGCTAAAAATGAATCATAAAACATCTCAAATCATGTTGATGGGAATCCTACACTCATGACATAAAAAATGATGCCAACTGACCCACCTATTTATATATCATAGGGGGGGTCTAATAAATTACATGATTATCCCTCACTTAATGTGAAAATTGAAATGAACTTATGAGTCATTACACATTTACAAATTTAGAACCGACTTTGACATAGTTTAACCTTGGTAACCGCTATTGGCACCATTCTGTATTTGCACCTGCTCGACTTGGTCATTTGATTTTCGCTCGACCGGCTAAAACTCATTTGAGCGACTGATAAATCTTTGCTTAGCTTTTCTGAGNAACTTTGACATAATTTAACCTTGGTAACCGCTATTGGCACCATTCTGTATTTGCACCTGCTCGACTTAGTCATTTGATTTTCGCTCGACCGGCTAAAACTCATTTGAGCGACTGATAAATCTTTGCTTAGCTTTTCTGAGGGAGCCCCTCATGAAGACCTATTTGTCCCTAAGAAGGGTAATTCCTGCTGCAGGAAAACTATGTGCTCCCATGCACTATTTGTTCTAAGTCTCGCAAAAATAAAGGTGATTCCGGAGAAATATTTCTTATTGCGGTGGTCCATCAATGCTAAAGGGACATGTATAACAGATTCGGGTGCAGAGAGCTAAAAGACTTTGGCTGTAATAATGTTTCTTCAAGTTCCCTTATATTCAGTTCATGCTCTAAAAAATTTACATATCAACTCATTAATAGAGCAAAAGGACATGAGTTAGCTGAGGAGTGTTTGTGGGAGACGTTTAAAAAGTTATCAGGAGATATTGAGAATGCTANTTTCAAGTTCCCTTATATTCAGTTCATGCTCCAAAAAATTTGCATATCAACTCATTAATAGAGCACAAGGACATGAGTTAGCTGAGGAGTGTTTGTGGGAGACGTTTAAAAAGTTATCAGGAGATATTGAGAATGCTATAATAGAGAGAACGATAAAATTACAGAAAATAAAAAAAAAAACATAAAACCACAAATATAAAATTCAATGTGAACGACCCTGCTAAAAAAAGGCCGAAAGGAGTATATACAGCTTTTGTTTGTTTTCTGTAAAAGTCATTCTCAATATCTCATGCTGTGCTCCCATAGTTTTCTAAAAGTTCATTTGTTTTTTGTAATTCAATCGTTCTCCCTGCTATAGCATTCTCAATATCTCCTGATAACTTTTTAAACGTCTCCCACAAACACTCCTCAGCTAACTCCTGTCCTTGTGCTCTATTAATGAGTTGATATGCAAATTTTTGGGAGCATGAACTGAATATAAGAGAACTTCAAGAAACATTATTACAGCCAGAGTCTTTTAGCTCTCTGCACCCAAATCTGTTATACATGTCTCTTTTAGCATTGATGGANAAGGGAGAACGATAGAATTACAGAAAACAAAAAAGAAGCATAAAACCACAAATATAGAATGCAATGTGATCGACTCTGCTAAAAAAAGGTCGAAAGGAGTATCTACAGCTTTTGTTTGTTTTCTGTAAAAGTCATTCTCAATATCTCCTGCTGTGCTCCCATAGTTTTCTAAAAGTTCATTTGTTTTCTGTAATTCTATCGTTCTCCCTGCTATAGCATTCTCAATATCTCCTGATAACTTTTTAAACGTCTCCCACAAACACTCCTCAGCTAACTCATGTCCTTGTGCTCTATTAATGTGTTGATATGTAAATTTTTGGGAGCATGAACTGAATATAAGGGAACTTGAAGAAACATTATTACAACCAGAGTCTTTTAGCTCTCTGCACCCAAATCTGTTATACATGTCTCTTTTAGCATTGATGGACCACCGCAATAAAAAATATTTCTCCGGAATCACCTTTATTTTTGCGAGACTTAGAACAAATAGTGCATGGGAGCACAACAAACTGGACTTTTGATGGATTCCATAAGTGAGAATTTATATTGATTTCCTGAATTTATATTTGCAGGAAAACTATGCACCGCAACTAAGTGAATTTACAATAGCATAGTAACTAAATTCTCTGCTGTGCTCCAAATATAACAATATGGAGAATATTGAGTATTTAAATGGATTTCATAAGTAAGAATTCACAACATTAAGAATTTATATTTACAACAACTGGACTTTTAAACCTGCTGCAGGAAAACTATGCACCCCAACTAAGTGAAACGTACACTGGACTTTTGATGGATTCCATAAGTGAGAATTTTTATTGANATTCTCCAAATATAACAATATGGAGAATATTGAGTATTTAAATGGATTCCATGAGTAAGAATTTACAATATTAAGAATTTATATTTACAACAATTGGACTTTTAAACCTGCTGCAGGAAAACTATGCACCGCAACTAAGTGAAACGTACACTAGACTTTTGATGGATTCCATAAGTGAGAATTTATATTGATTGATATTATAAAAGCTGTAATGTTGTATCATATGTAAACGTTTTTACGAAAAAGTAATTTGTGATTTATAACATGTGTTTGTTCAAATATTTGTGTATTTATCCNTTATTGATTGATATTATAAAAGCTGTAATGTTGTATCATCTGTAAACGTTTTTACGAAAAAGTAATTTGTGATTTATAACATGTGTTTGTTCAAATATTTGTGTATTTATCCTGCTAAAACGTATATATCAACTGATAACACGGGATGAAGACAACGATAACACGAGAATAACACGGGAATAACACCTGAATAACACGGGAATAACACGAGGATAGTACATGAATAACACGGGAATATCACGTGAATAACACGAGGATTATCGTTAGTAACATGGGAAGAAGACAAAGATAGCACGTGAATAACACGGATAATAATACGGGAATAACACAGACAATAATACGTGAATAACACATGAATAACACGGACAATAATGCGTGAATAACACAAGAATAACAAGAAAATAACACGGGAATATCATTGTAATAACTCATGTCGAAAACCATAAGAGAAACACGAGAATAGCACGGGAATAACACAAGGATAATACGAGGATTATCGTTAGTAACACGGGAAGATGACGAGGATAACACGGGAAGAAGACAAGGATAACACGGGAAGAACACATCAATAATACGGGAATAACACGGACAATAATACGTCAATAACATATAAATAACACAGACAATAATATGTGAATAACACAAGAATAACACAAAAATAACACGGGAATATCATTGCAATAACTTATGCAGAAAACCATAAGAAATACACGAGAGTAACACGGGAATAACACAAGGATACCACGAGAATAACTTGGGTTATTGCCCTCTTAATGTGCGCTCGCAGCGAATATTCCCTGTGTTACTGACCGATTAATCAGCGTTACTCTGCGTTACCACACGTATTCTTCTGTGTTACTACACCGTGTTACTGCCAATTAATCAGTGTTATTCCTAAATTCCTCGTGTTATTCATACGATTAAAGATTTGTGATATATTTTTAAACTATTTTAGATAAATTTTATATTATAAATTAAATAGGATATGTAATATTAGTATATTTATTGGCTCAGGGTGTTATTTATTACTCCAGTATATTATAAATTAATAACGCTCGTGTTACTCTCGTGTTATGTACGTGTTACTCTCGTATTACTCGCGGTGTACCACATGCTTTACTCACGTGTTACTTTCGTGTTATCCATTTGTTACTCCCGTGTTACTCAGGATGTAGCAGATGTGTTACTCTCGTGTTACTCATGTGTTATCCTCGTGTTGCTCCCGTGTTACTCAGGCTGTAGCATATGCGTTACTCTCGTGTTACTCACGTGTTATCCACGTGTTACTCACGTGTTACTTAGGATGTAGCATATGACGTCTTACTAAGGCAGTTGACCAACATGTTACTCAAGTGTTATACAAAAAATACTAACAGTTAGCTATAAACATTGTGCCAAGATATAAACTAAGGCAGTTGACCAACATTCAGCAAGCTACAAACACGTGAGTAAGCTATACAAATAATCAATATACAGTAACCATGAAGCTCTTACATATACAGTTACCTAAACAAAATATGCAAAGAAAAATTATACAACTTTAATCAGAATTCCTCGAAAATAAGCACATGTCATAAACAAATTTTGCTCTAAATCGCTCCATATGATCCTGTCAGTTCATATGTGCATTCCAGTCGACTTCTTCGCCCTGCACTAGAGTTTCCATGTACTTGCATACGAACATGCCACAATCAAAACTATTCTTTTGTGTTGGTACATTCTTTGTAATTGATAGGGACCATTTATTGATTTTGACTGTAAATGAATCAGCGGCATCTCTAGCAAACATATTCACCTGAATGATATTGAGATGTTACTATGTTAATCTTTGAATGCAATTGTGTTACTTTTAATTTAGTTGAATATACTTACAACTTCCATAGCACCAGCCTTATGTATTTGGTTGGGTAGTGAGTCGTATATTCGCCATTTTNTACATCATAAGTCAAAAGACGCGTCTAAAAAAAATATTGTTAGCCCTAATAAAGTAGGAATGTACATCATTAATTAGAAATTAGAATGACGCACTTACCGATTGGGCCAGAGATTTAAGAACACCCTTTATTGCTCGTTCCACTTCTTTAGGGTCTTCATGGATTGTCTCATCACACATATCTGCATCTTGTGCTTCTCTTATTAGTTCTTCGGCGTCTCCGGCCTGTAAGGGAACATCAATATTTCTTATTGTTTGTTCAGGTACATCTATATTTACAGGAGCAACAATATCCACATCATCAATTTTTCTACGTCTTCTCTTAAATTGGTATTGAGATGTAAGGGGGTCCACTTTCCTCTTTTGCTGATGACCACTACTGCTGATCTTCTTACTTGTATCAGATATTGTTTTCTCAACAAACTTCTCAGCCTTGGTTTCAACTAATCTATGCACCAAACCTGTAGGGTGGACAATGCTTCTACCACAGTATTCATCTTTGCACTCATACCAGTAACAGTTTCTTGTATGTTTAAGCTTATTTGTTCCTCATATTTCAGCATCTCATATAGTTCACAAAAATCAGCACTTTCCATTGTATGTCCGGGTACTGGGGTTATATCACTAGAAACAATTGTACCCCTGACATACGATTTTGGTGAAGATGGTCCTGCAGTACTTTCGTGATGTGGAAGTTGCCTTGCAGGGATCGGAGGTCCCTGCTTTGGATTTTCGAGGAGTTGTACTTCATCATCACTCAAAGCTAAGAATTCGTCATTGACCTACAATGAAAATGTATTCGTCAGAATCGTTGCAATCACTCTTAGAAAGCTACTAAAAAGATGTGCCAATAAGCTGTAATCAAAATTAAATGGTTTACATGATCAAGCCTCTTGAAGGCTTCATGGATCTTCTCAGCACTCAACCCATGATTGGTTGGCCACCTCAGCATGCGAGGTCTAGCGTCAGGAGCATCAGGAGTTAAAAGAGAGGTGTGCTAGTAAAACCAAAGCTGAGGATGTTTTAGACCATTAACATGTATGCAAAAGTCAGGACATCAAACAAAAAAATCATAAGAGTGATGTTTCAATGTAAATAACAAATACTTAATGTTAGGAGAAATACAAATCCTTGAATGTAGCCAATTGACTTATTCTGCATTAATTTCACTGAGGCGATTCTCACTTGATCGTTGATCATATCACATATGACAGCAGACCAATTAAAGGACGAAAAAACTTGTACATTTATAGCAAAAGAAGATAGCTCTGCAGACACATGAAATTTGCTTGTAGGAAAAAATAAGTTAGTTAGTAAAAATTTCAAGTATAACTGCTCAAAAGGTGGGGTGGAGGCTCCTTCTGCAAAAAAATTTCTCAGTTGGTTTTTTATTTGTCTGGCATCCCCATTTGATAGGGGTCCTTTTTTCCATGAAACAAGCTCTCCTCTGTTCGGCATCCCTATCAATAGAGCCACGTGGTCAGCATGTAACTTAACCTCCTTTCCACCCATTTTGAAGACACCCCTCTCATTATCCCAACATCTCAAAATATGTAAAGTCATGACATTGTCCTGGGGATATGGGGGCATGTCAAAGAAGTTGAACACCCTAATTTCCTTTAAATTATTAATGGTCTTCTCGGAAAGAAGATCACGAATTGCATCCAGGGCACCTCTCACTACAGATGGACAACATCTACAGTTGATAGTCCTTGCACTCATGATCCTGCAAATTAAAGAAATAATGACACATTATTAGAATAACAGTCACAAGAAGGGAATAATACATGAGTAACACACCGACATAACATAATAATAACCTTACATAGGAGCATGAATAATACAAAAGCATAACTAATTACACACCTCTAACACAAGAGTAGTACATGAAACACACTTAATTAATAATACCTCTAAACAAATCAATAATACATGAATAACACGCCAATAACACACCAGTAACACAGTAAAAATAGAGGAAAGTAATACACGAATAATAGAAGAGCAATGCAAGAATAACACAGGAAACCTATGACATTAATTAATAATAACCCTAAACCCATCAATAATACGCAAATAACACGAAAATAACGCATGAGTAACACGCCAATAACACAATTAATGCGCAGTAGAATAACACAGTAGAATAACACATTACTAATACATGAATAATACAATAATAACACTAAAACTATGTAATTAATTAATAATCACCCTAAACGGAAGCATATGANCATATTTCAACATCTCATATAGTACCAAAAAATCAGCACTTTCCGTTGTATGTCCGGGTACTGAGGTTATATCACTAGAAACAATTGTACCCCTGGCATACGATTTTGGTGAAGATGGTCATGCAGTACTTTCTTGATGTGGAAGTTGCCTTGCAGGGATCGGCAGTCCCTGCTTTGGATTTTCGATGAGTTGTACTTCATCATCACTCAAAGCTAAGAATCCGTCATTGACCTACAATGAAAATGTATTCGTCAGAATCATTGCAATCACTCTTAGAAAGCTACTAAAAAGATGTGCCAATAAGCTGTAATCAAAATTAAATGGTTTACATGATCAAGCCACTTGAAGGCTTCATAAATCTTCTCAGCACTCAACCCATGATTGGTTGGCCACCTCAGCATGCGAGGTCTAGCGTCAGGAGCATCAGGAGTTAAAAGAGAGGTGTGCTAGTAAAACCAAAGCTGGGGATGTTTTAGACCATCAACATGTATGCAAAAGTCAGGACATCAAACAAAAAAATCATAAGAGTGATGTTTCAATGTAAATAACAAATACTTACTGTTAGGAGAAATACAAATCCTTGAATGTAGCTAAATGACTTATTCTGCATTAATTTCACTGAGGCGATTCTCACTTGATCGATGACTATATCACATATGGCAGCAGACCAATTAAAGGACAAAAAAACTTGTACATTTATAGCAAAAGAAGATAGCTCTGCAGGCACATGAAAATTGCTTGTAGGAAAAAATAAGTTAGTTAGTAAAAATTTCAAGTATAACTGCTCAAAAGGTGGGGTGGAGGCTCCTTCTGCAAAAAAATTTCTCAGTTGGTTCTTTATTTGTCTGGCATCCACATTTGATAGGGGTCATTTTTTCTATGAAACAAGCTCTCCTCTGTTCGGCATCCCTATCAATAGAGCCACGTGGTCAGCATGTAACTTAACCTCCTTTCCACCCATTTTGAGGACACCCCTCTCATTATCCCAACATCTCAAAATATGTAAAGTCATGACATTGTCCTGGGGATATGGGGGCATGTCAAAGAAGTTGAACACCCTAATTTCCTTTAAATTATTAATGGTCTCCTCGAAAAGAAGATCACGAATTGCATCCAGGGCACCTCTCACTACAGATGGACAACATCTACAGTTGATAGTCCTTGCACTCATGATCCTGCAAATTAAAGAAATAATGACACATTATTAGAATAACAGTCACAAGAAGGGAATAATACATGAGTAACACACCGACATAACACAATAATAGCCCTATATAGGAGCATGGATAATACAAAAACATAACTAATTACACACCTCTAACACAAGAGTAGTACATGAAACACGCTTAATTAATAATACCCCTAAACAAATCAATAATACATGAATAACACGCCGATAATACACCAGTAACACAGTAAAAACAGAGGAAAGTAATACACGAATAATAGAAGAGCAATGCAAGAATAACACAGGAAACCTATGACATTAATTAATAATAACCCTAAACCCATCAATAATACGCAAATAACATGAAAATAATGCATGAGTAACACACCAGTAACACAATTAATGCGCAGTAGAATAACACAGTAGAATAACACATTACTAATACATGAATAATACAAGAATAACACTAAAACTATGTAATTAATTAACAATCACCCTAAACAGAAGCATATGACATCAATATTACATGAATAACACAATAATAACACATCAGTAACATAATAGTAACACATTTAAAACACAGAAAAAAATAAAACACAAATAATACAATAATAACACATCTAAACTATGTCATGGAGATATCTGTGAGTCCAACGAATTTGGTTTTATGCAGTTATAAAATAGGGATTTTTTGTGCTAATGATTCAAATCCATGATGCGTTATTCATGTGGTATTGTCATGTTATTGTTGTGTTTTTGATGTAGTATTGGTATATTTCTGATGTGTGATGCTATTGATGTGGTATTGTTGTGCTATTGTTGTGTTACTGGTGTGTTACTCGTATTTCCCGACTCTGGTTTAGGTGCATACCGTGATTTTAATGAACGAGTCAACGCCATGACCTTCGCTTCCGCCGGAGGATGCGTTTTGCCGGAGGATGCGTTGCGCCGGAGGTTTTCGCCGAGGAAGAGTGAGCCCTAAACTCTCGTAAATGTGTGTAGAAAGTAAAAATGTGGTTCGGGAAAAGTAAAAAAAGGTTCGAGTTAATAATTGGGCCGGGTCGAAAAACAATAAAAAAATAATATTTATTTTAAATTTTTTTCGTTTAAAAGGTGGGACCGTAGTTTACAGCTGACGCCATTTTATTGGATACGTACTTTCCTTAAGGTGCGTAGTACTGATGGAATAATTTTCCCCTAAGGAGTGACCTTCTCACTTCTTTTCCTCAGATTACCATTCCCTCCCACTTCTCCCTTGGCGCCACTTTTTTTGAGACCAGAATCCAAACCAGGTGATATCATAGAACCTGTGCCCAGAAGACTGAAAGATAGGGCCGATTTGGAAGGCGAAGCATCGGTCGCCAGCCTAAAAAAATTCCAGGTATTCAGCCTTGAAGGCTTCTAAACATTTTTTTAAGCTTACATTTTAGGAATCCACTGCCTTCGGGGGTGGCATCTGCGTGGCTTATCTTAAATCCCGCCTGCTCTGTTTGTTTATCTCGCAATCCGTTTTATTTCGATCCTCAAAATGATACCTTTTTGAGGGCTTTGCTCGAAATTTTGATTTTTCGCTTGAGGANAAGTCCCGCCTGCTCTGTTTGTTTATCTCGCAATCCGTTTTATTTCGACCCTCAAAATGATACCTTTTTGAGGGCTTTGCTCGAAAATTTGATTTTTCGCTTGAGGAATTACACATTTTATTTTAACCTATCGATTTCTCTATGTTCGCGTAGTCGCTGTTTGCATGCGAGGGTTTTATTCTGAGTGTTTCTTTTCTGCAATGTTGTTAGAAGAAGGGTCTAGTTTGTTTCTACTTGGGATAGCCTTATGTGTCTTTAAAAATTTTTTCAAGATGATTTATGCTGTCCTCTTGACGACTTTTTTTCCCTCAATTTTGATGTTACTGAATTGGTTAAGAGTCGAAGGTCCACTTTCTCCAGGATAGATTAATGTTTTCGTAGTTTTCAAAATGTTATTATCCTTGCTGGTTAGTGTGCAATTTCTGTATCTTNAGCGTTACTTTGCGTTACCAAGCGTATTCTTCCGTGTTACTACACCGTGTTACTGCCGATTAATCAGTGTTATTCCTAAATTCCTCGTGTTATTCATACGATCAAAGATTTTTGATATATTTTTAAACTATTTTAGATAAATTTTATATTATAAATTAAATAGGATATGTAATATTAGTATATTTATTGGCTCAGGGTGTTATCTATTACTCCAGTATATTATAAATTAATAACGCTCGTGTTACTCCCGTATTACTCGCGATGTACCACATGCGTTACTCACGTGTTACTTTCGTGTTATCCATTTGTTACTTCCGTGTTACTCAGGATGTAGCAGATGTGTTACTCTCGTGTTACTCATGTGTTATCCACGTGTTGCTCTCGTGTTACTCAGGCTGTAGCATATGCGTTACTCTCGTGTTACTCATGTGTTATCCACGTGTTACTCACGTGTTACTTAGGATGTAGCATATGACGTTTTACTAAGGCAGTTGACCAACATGTTACTTAAGTGTTATACAAAAAAATACTAACAGTTAGCTATAAACATTGTGCCTAGATATAAACTAAGGCAGTTGACCAACATTCAGCAAGCTACAAACACGTAAGTAAGCTATTCAAATAATCAATATACAGTAACCATGAAGCTCTCACATATACAGTTACCTAAACAAAATATGCAAAGAAAAATTATACAACTTTAATCAGAATTCCTCGAAAATAAGCACATGTCATAAACAAATTCTGCTCTAAATCGCTCTATATGATCCTGCAGTTCATATGTGCATTCCAGTCGACTTCTTCGCCCTGCACTAGAGTTTCCATGTACTTACATACGAACATGCCACAATCAAAACTACTCTTTTGTGTTGGTACATTCTTTGTAATTGATAAGGACCATTTATTGATTTTGACTGTAAATGAATCAGCGGTATCTCTAGCAAACATATTCACCTGAATGATATTGAGATGTTACTATGTTAATCTTTGAATGCAATTGTGTTACTTTTAATTTAGTTGAATATACTTACAACTTCCATAGCACCAGCCTTATGTATTTGGTTGGGTAGTGAGTCGTATATTCGCCATTTTCTCAACTTGAGATCCAGAACCAACAAGATCCAATGTTGATTATGAATGATTGGAAAAAAATGGTTTTTGCTTCTTTTACGGCCTCATTGGTGATATGTTTCACATAAGGTTTGCTACCATATGTCTTATGCATCTGCATAAATATATTAGTTTAAATGTGCAAGGAATATATGAATTTAAGTTGTATGAATAGAGTTTATAAGTTTTAGAACATACCCCATACATTGGTGAAACATACAGGTAAGGCCGGCACAACTTTGGTCACCTTAAAGTTCTTTCTCGCAGCATGACAGCAAATATATCAACATGTTCGTCTGCAAGCCACTTATTTAATAATATATCTTCCAATGCCAATCGGTGAATCAAAATATGGTCTCTGGTAATGATAACGTCACTACATTGAAACCAAAGATAGTTCCTCTTAATTAAAAGGAAAAAATCTGCATAACATTGAAGTAGTGTTGGACATTTACTTACTTTCAGGTGTATCTGGATAGACACTGGTCTATTTCTTCCTGCATTTCAATTGGTATGAATGACCTATCAGAATACTCAATAGTTGAAGCTGGAGGACATAGCTGCAAAATAAAACAATCCATGAATAACACAAAATAAGAGTATATAAGATATGCTTCAAAGCACTTAGTTATATTATTAACTTACAACTATAACATACTGGTCTACATTAGAATTGGGGCTTTGACTAGAAAGTTGCTGATACCCAGGTGCATCTAAGATTTCTTCATCTAAAACTTGGACCTTTTGGGGATCACCCTTTTTTGAATCAGTATGTACATCATAAGTCAAAAGACGCGTCTAAAAAAAATATTGTTAGCCCTAATAAAGTAGGAATGTACATCATTAATTAGAAATTAGAATGACGCACTTACCGATTGGGCCAGAGATTTAAGAACACCCTTTATTGCTCGTTCCACTTCTTTAGGGTCTTCATGGATTGTCTCATCACACATATCTGCATCTTGTGCTTCTCTTATTAGTTCTTCGGCGTCTCCGGCCTGTAAGGGAACATCAATATTTCTTATTGTTTGTTCAGGTACATCTATATTTACAGGAGCAACAATATCCACATCATCAATTTTTCTACGTCT
>JXCR01121463.1:58157-74852 GCA_002079205.1 Phalaenopsis hybrid cultivar
CGTGTTATTGTTGTGTTTTTGATGTAGTATTGGTATATTTCTGATGTGTGATGCTATTGATGTGGTATTGTTGTGCTATTGTTGTGTTACTGGTGTGTTACTCGTATTTCCCGACTCTGGTTTAGGTTCATACCGTGATTTTAACGAACGAGTCAACGCCATGACCTTCGCTTCCGCCGTAGGATGCGCTTTGCCGGAGGGTTTCGCCGGAGGATGCGCTTTGCCAGAGGGTTTCGCCGGAGGATGCGTTGCGCCGGAGGTTTTCGCCGAGGAAGAGTAAGCCCTAAACTATCGTAAATGTGTGTAGAAAGTAAAAATTTGGTTCGGGAAAAGTAAAAAAGGTTCGGGTTAATAATTGGGCCGGGTCGAAAAACAATAAAAAATAATATTTATTTTAAATTTTTTTCATTTAAAAGGTGGAACCGTAGTTTACAGCTGACACCATCTTATTGGATAGGCACCTTCTTTGGTGCTTAGTACTGATGGAATAATCCTCAAGGAGTGACCTTCTCACTTCTTTTCCTCACATTACCATTCCCTCCCACTTCTCCCTTGGCGCCACTTTTTTTGAGACCAGAATCCAAACCAGGTGATATCATAGAACCTGTGCCCAGAAGACTGAAAGATAGGGCCGATTTGGAAGGCGAAGCATCGGTCGCCAGCCTAAAAAAATTCCAGGTATTCAGCCTTGAAGGCTTCTAAACATTTTTTTAAGCTTACATTTTAGGAATCCACTGCCTTCGGGGGTGGCATCTGCGTGGCTTATCTAAGTCCCGCCTGCTCTGTTTGTTTATCTCGCAATCCGTTTTATTTCGACCCTCAAAATGATACCTTTTTGAGGGCTTTGCTCGAAAATTTGATTTTTCGCTTGAGGAATTACACATTTTATTTTAACCTATCGATTTCTCTATGTTCGCGTTGTCGCTGTTTGCATGCGAGGGTTTTATTCTGAGTGTTTCTTTTCTGCAATGTTGTTAGAAGAAGGGTCTAGTTTGTTTCTACTTGGGATAGCCTTATGTGTCTTTAAAAATTTTTTCAAGATGATTTATGCTGTCCTCTTGACGACTTTTTTTCCCTCAATTTTGATGTTACTGAATTGGTTAAGAGTCGAAGGTCCACTTTCTCCAGGATAGATTAATGTTTTCGTAGTTTTCAAAATGTTATTATCCTTGCTGGTTAGTGTGCAATTTCTGTATCTTTTCCAAATCTTGGAAGGGAGTACACCTCATTACAACGGAAATATTTTCAACAAATTGTAATTTAGTGACCATGAGAAGAGAATTGAGACGTAGTTTCTTCCGTGAAAATGAAACTGGTACATAAACTATTCAAAGAAATAACGAGTTTTGAAAGACAGAAATTGATGGGAATACTGCTAAAACTAAATCTAATGTTCAATGATGTTGGTCCTATGGAGGTCCGTTCATTGAACGGGATGAATCTGCATCTAAATAAATCACGCACAATGGCTGGAATAACACTAGACAATAGGGGATTGATTTGGTGCTTTGGTAAGGATATCAAAAGTTTGATATTTTTTTTGTGTAACTAACTTTGATAATTTTTATTTAATTTTCTTCTTTATTACGCGTGTTTCAATCTCGATATGCTAATATTAGCTTGATTGTCACACCTTCTTACCTCTGATTTTTTAGTGGAAACTTTTAAATTTTTGAGAAGATGTTTAAGCCACATACCTTCATAAATACTATGGGCCATGGCATTGAATTCACTTTTGCATTGCTTCTTGCAACAACAAACTGTTTTTAACTTTTTTACTTTGCTAAATTTTTCTATATAAAGGAGTAATATCTATATGTTGATGTATGATCAGTTAAAAATCTTGTCCAATCATCATCAATGGGGATTTCTGTATTTTTGTAGTCTCTTTCTTGAAGAATACTCATTTTTCTATTATATTTTAAAATGCCATGGATTTCTGTATACACCATTAAGATGTTTCTTTTTAGGGTTATTAATATACTGCATAACAATACTCATAGAAAAGCATGTTTGCAGGTTCTTAGCTTAGCATTTTAGTTTCCTTTAGTAAGTACAAGGTATGTGCCTTCACATGACACTTTAGAAATAAAGTGTGGTTTAATGCCTTTCAACTATTATAGTGAATCTATCAAATTAGACTCTTGGTGATTAGATTACGTCTTTCAAATGGTTTTTGAATATGCAAACATAATTTGTATTATTATTAGTCCCACACTATGAGGAATTGTCCTAAAAAAATATTTTTCTTCTAATTCTCATTTTAGAATGTTATTTATTTATTTAGTTGATAAAGTGGCTAATTTAAATTACCCCATCAATGTTNGTATTATTAGTCCCACACTATGAGGAATTGTCCTAAAAAAATATTTTTCTTCAAATTCTCATTTTAGAATGTTATTTATTTATTTAGTTGATAAAGTGGCTAATTTAAATTACCCCATCAATGTTCTTCTTTACTTCAAAAGTTCCTTGATAATTTATTTTATAACTTTGAGCGAAGCCTTCTGCAACTAATCTTATTTTATATCATTCAATTATTCTAATAGCTTTGTATTTTATGTTAAATATCCTACTACGTCCAATGGGTTTCTTCCCTTTGTGAAGGTTTGAAAGTTTTCAAACATCATTGGATCCTATTTTGTCCGTGGGNTTGCAACTAATCTTATTTTATATCATTCAATTATTCTAATAGCTTTGTATTTTATGCTAAATATCCTACTACATCCAATGGGTTTCTTCCCTTTGTGAAGGTTTGAAAGTTTTCAAACATCATTGGATCCTATTTTGTCCGTGGGCTATTGTAGAACTTATTAATTTAGAGGAAGAAAGAGAAGTGTGTAGAAATGAATATATAAGAAGGCTAAGAGAGAAGGGAGAATTTACCATGATACTCAAGAGGCTACATTATAGAAGGAATGTGGAACTCTTGGTTCTTCTTATAGGTAAGAATTCAGTGCATTGAGTGTTAAAGAAAATGCTAAAGATATAGCTATAAAGGTAATAAGAATATTGAAAAATAAAAAAATTAGGATGGGGCCGGGGGGGAGTTGTTGAGTCGGGGGTGGGTTGTAACTTAAGTATAAATTCAAACTCTGAGTGGTAGTCAATCAACAATTTTGAAGGAGTCATTTTGTCTCTTAGTAGCAACCATAAATTAGCCACTAATTTGGGTCGATCATGAGAGCACGGTGGTCGGTGGCAGCATTAGGCGAATACCTTATGAGCCTATATGGATGCCCCTTCAATTAGCAAGCGAGTTCGCTGGGGACCCAACTAGTGAGTCGACATTTAGCTTCACTGACGATTTGTACTTAATAATTTGACAAGTGTTACCCAAATGTGGTCTAGCATACTTTTCTTGCTCTTTACCTGCTAAGTCTACCCATAGGATATACACGTATTATTTCTTTCGAGGTTTTAAAATTTTTCATGAACTATATTTCTCCATTAAAGGGTTTTTAATGCTTTTGACACCATTCTAGGGTTCTTAGAAGGTGTTTAAAATCAGATTTATTAGAGAGGATGTTACGGAATAAGAAGGAAGAGAATATGCGAGTTCAACTGAGTTTGGAAGGGGGTAGAAGAAGTTTGGAGTAGATAGAACAACAAAATGACAATTTCGGATAGGACAACTGTCGAGAGAGACCCACCACCTATTCTCCAACAAGCTACAAACATATTACTTATGAAAGAAGAAGATACACACTTCTTTGGGCAAAATAATTAGAGAACACAATTCTCTAAATATATAAATCAATACAAAATTCCAAAACTAGATTCTAAAATAATATACTTATACCAAATCATAAATTAAACCCTATCAGAAATAAAAAAAATGTAATAAATAGGGGCTCCATAAGGCCAGACAACAATAGTAGTTGGGAAAAGTTTCTGTTACAATCAAATTGGGATGGACTGCAGCCCCGATTCATGATCTAGTGTCATCGGGAATGGTGGGTTTGCTCCTGCGTCAGCTTGATAGATATTGTTTGATATTTTATGCTAGAAAGGTTTGTGGTTTATAACTTGTGATATAATTTGTCAAAAAAATGTAATGGTTGATTAAGTGTTTGGTGTAAGTTTTTGTTTTTTATTGTGTGCAATAAGAATGTTTAGACTTCAAAGTTGATGTTTCCTTGTGAGTTGGAGCTATGGC
Source organism: Phalaenopsis hybrid cultivar (assembly GCA_002079205.1). NCBI lineage: Eukaryota > Viridiplantae > Streptophyta > Magnoliopsida > Asparagales > Orchidaceae > Phalaenopsis > Phalaenopsis hybrid cultivar. The sequence goes on from JXCR01121463.1 coordinate 62,317, forward strand.
TTGAATTAGACATTGGATTTAGTTAAGGAAAATGCTTTGTTTTAGTTTGTTTGTTAAATTGTTTAGTTGATTGGAATGAAATACAACTTAGGTACGTTAAGGGCATTTATCATCAAATTAGATCTGGGCATTGGGTAGGTGGCCTGACTGGCTCTCTATAAGTCTGCTTAGAATGAGGCCGACCCGCGCCAAGCCCAGCCTACACATTGGTCTGGTCTCATAAATATATTTCGCAATTGCATGATTTTGAGGTGATTAATTTCCTCATCATTTCTTTTTTTTTATCTAGCCATAATTTCTTATTTTTATATTAATACCAACTAAATCTGTTATGTCACATAAAATTATCACTTTTAAATTTTTAAAAAAAATGAAATACAACTTTCATGCATATATAATATGACAAATTTATAAAAATTGAAGTCCAAGTGTTAAGTATGTAATTAAAAAGAATTTGATAAGTGGTATGTATGTAAATCTTTTTTTTGTTTTGGTATTTTACTCAACTTCTTTGTATTTACATATAGAGATGTTCTAGTTTAAACTCTTACGTATTTTGTGTGTATACATTTGTTATTAAATTCACATGAACGTACAAGAAAAATTCGTACATATAAAATCAATTTAAAAATTTTGTCGCACATCTTTTCATATTTCAAACGTTCATATTGCATATATTTTTTTAATATTTTAAATTAACATGATTCAAGAGAAAATGTTAAAGATTTTATTATTTATTTATTTTTTGGTATAAAAATTATTTTTCTTTTAAAGCCCATGACAGCCTGCGGGTCCGCCCGACCCATTTATTGGGCGGATCTGACTATGAAATTATAAATAAAATTCATACTTAAGCCTGACCCAAGCCCACTTTGACTAGTTAAAATCCGAATAAATCGATCTGTGGCAGCCCACCCTGCCTAACACTCAGATCTACATGAAATGCTAGACTATAACCTGACAAAAAGGGTACAAAGATTTCATTTAGATCATCTAGTTTGAAGTTTGGTAAAAATAAGATTAACGATAAATTTTATTCTAATTTTTTACCCTTTATGGTATAGAGATCATTCAATATTTTATTCAATAGGAATTCAACACTTTGAAATTTGAAATCAGAATTAAAAACATGTTATGACAAATATTCAATTTTTTGTTAATAAGGGGAAATATTTTATTCAATAGGAATTCAACACTTTGAAATTTGAAATCAGAATTAAAAACATGTTATGACAAATATTCAATTTTTTGTTAATAAGGGGAAAATTTTATGGAATTTTAAGAACTTGTAGAGAATTGTTAGTGATAATTTCACTATTAGGTGAAGTGATCAATACCAAGGGGCTTGGAGAAGCAGGAACATCAACTACTTTTATTCAAAGAGGAATTGAACATTGATCTTGGCTTTAAGGATAGTTTGAAAAACAGAAGGGTGATCTTCCGCATTATGGTCATCAGGTGTAATGCCTAGAAATTTAAATAGATGATTTCTCGACTTGAGCTGAGCTTTAAAACATTTATAGAATTTATGACTTAAACTTTTGCAAGAGGGGCAACATGGCCATAAATTAAGTTTCAGCTTCCATTATTTAAACTATGAAGATCAAATCCATACATTTTTTTATGAAAGGTGCAATAATGTTTAATTCAGAACTTTAAAAAGGATCATAATAAAATGAGCTATTGCAGTATGGTTAATAGGTGTAATGTCTAGAAATTTAAATAGATGATTTCTCTACTTGAAATAAGCTTTAAAACATATATAGAATTTATGCTAAAAATTTAGCAAGAGGGGCAACATGGCCATATTTTAAATTTCATCTTCTACCATTATTTAAACTATTGAGATCAAATCCTTACATTTTTTATGAAAAGCGCAACAATGTTTAATTCAAAGCTTTAGCAAAAAGGAGCGTAATAAAATGATTTATTGTAGCATCTGCTTGTTAAAAATTTTCAAATATTGAAGCTAAATAGAATAACATAGATTGGTTAAAGTAGGACAAATGAAGTATGAAAAGCAATCCAAAAAGTGACAAGAGGCTCCATGAAGCAATCAAAATGGGGAGACCATTTAAAACGCCCATCGACAATCCGTTAATAGAATATGATCATTATGACAATAATCTTATGCAATCTGCTTCTAACAAAAGCTTTATGCTGACTAGTTGGTCAATGTGCTTAACAAAATAATTGCCTACCAACTTTAGATATAACACAAAATTATGAATTATTTTCGTGTTAGGATGGCTCATACTAAATTGCTAATAAATGAGAGGTTGAGATACCTAACAAGCATATAAATCTCCTCATTAGATAGGAGAACATTCTTGCCTTGAAAATTTGAGGGCATGTATTTTTGAAGTTTATTTGAAGTTTGATGAAAGATTAGTTGAGAATTGTTAATTGGGGAAAAAGAAAACATCGAAAACCTTCAAATCACAAATAACATTTGCAAAAGAGTATAGAGGTTGAGGCGGAGGAGTGTGATCAATTGTGAGAAAGTAAGAGTAGCTGCCAAAGTACTAGGGGCTACTATGATATGAGATGGAAACCTTGTTGTTTTGGGTTAGGGTGGAATGGGTGATGTGTGGGGTTAACAAATGCCGCACATGAGATGTTGGAATATTAGGAGGCTCTAATGAATCAGGAAGTGAAGAAGATCCCCCGACACAGGTCAATGGAAGCCAATTTACATAAACATAGGTATGGGAGAGAGCAAAAGTCAATCACCGACAATATTGATCGAGACACTATGAACAAAAATATGGGGTTCAACAAAGGTCCCACAGGAGAAGTTGGAATATTAAGAGGCTCTGATGAATTTGAAAGTGAGAAAGATCCCCTGACACAGATTAATGGAAACCATTATGCATGAACATATATGGGAGAGCAAAAATCAATCACGGACAATATCGACAAAGACATTATGACATGATCGGTTATGAGAGCTAGTGAGGTTGGACAAGACCCTAGCGTCGTGAGCCATTGACACAAATAGTGTCGAATGAAGCCCGATAAAGGCCACACATTGTAGCCTCACCTGACCGAGCGAACAAAGACACTTGGTGGAAATAAATGCACACAAAACTTAAAACGATGGCTCGAGTGTCGCAAAGCAACATAACACCGGGCTACACTATTGCCCTTGGAAAAATTGGGAGTAATGTACGAAGGAAAGCCATGCACGCAACTTGCACGTATGAAGCCTTGCGAAACCCTACTTGCAAGTTCATGAGTGGTCGTTGTCGGGGTTATCACATACACATGGAGTGTAAAATGGAGTTGTGCAATTCAATAGATGTGCTAGAGGAGAGATCTAGGTGTTGTGCTTATGTGTGAGTTTGCACGATGCCGCGCCTTTTGTAGCTCACTTGTTGCATGTGATCATGGAGTTTAGGGTGTTTGAAATAACAACTTTGAGGTGGGTGGGATTTAAGAAGCTTGTAGGGGGTGTGGATTGAGATAAAATAGGACTGATATTATCAAAAAATTAATATTTATAGACTGAGTTGGTGTTCTCCCCTGCATTTAAATTTTGGGAAAAATAAATTTGTTTTTAAAAACAATTACATCCATAGTTGCACAATGTTTTTTAACGTTGGGAAAATATTTATACCGATGTTGGCTAGGAGAGTAATTAGTAAAGATACCTTTTAATGCCTTTTGGGCTAAATTTGCTTCTTTAAAGAGGATTAATATGCACATAAGTAGAGCAACTATGCAATTTGAGAGGAATGGTGGAGATGAGATTTTTTTTGGGATAGGCTTGGGTGAGTTTTTGATGAGTAATTTTGAATTTTAGTAATCTTGATGACATGCATATGTTGTTATATGAATCAATAAGAATAACCTCTTCGTAATAAGATTTTGGGATATTATTAATGATCATGATTGATATAGCAATTTCTATTTTTTTATGTTATACGATTTTGTTGTGTATGACTGCAAGACCTTTGATGAACCTTTACTTGTTCATGAAGATGATTTTCAATTACGGAATGACAATCTTTTTCTGTTGTTAGTCCTAAAGTTTTGAATTTTTGTTTTAAATTGAGTATGTATACCACAACGATTTTTTTCTTATATAGAACTTGCTTTAGATTTATTGTTCCGTAGAATGATTCAAATAGTTCTAGAATGATCATCAACTAATGATATAAACGTTTTTTCATACTTGTATTATTCATCTTAGATGGTTCTCAAATGTCATTGTGGATGGCATAAAAAATGTTGAGTTTCTATGCTGATGACTATGACAAGAATTTCAATTATTTTTGGATAATTAACAAGTTTTCTTGGAATGCTTTATAATGTTTTTAATGTATAAAGTAACAAAATAATCTTTGACTATTTATATAGGGCCGTTTTAGTCCCAGAGTTCATAAAAGTGCCAAAATATTCCCCACTCTTTAAATTGGGGCTGAAATAGTTCATATGGAGGACTATTAGAGCTCAATTTTAAAATAAGCGGGGACTATTTTGGCATTTATATGAACTCTGGGATTAAAACAACTCCATGTAAATAGTCGGAGACTATTTAAGTACTTTACTTTTTTTTCTAATAAATAGGGAGAAAGTAGTTTCNTGTGTGTATACATTTGTTATTAAATTCACATGAACGTACAAGAAAAATTCGTACATATAAAATCAATTTAAAAATTTTGTCGCACATCTTTTCATATTTCAAACGTTCATATTGCATATATTTTTTTAATATTTTAAATTAACATGNCATGTGTATACATTTGTTATTAAGTTCACATGAACGTACAAGAAAAATTCGTATATATAAAATCAATTTAAAACTTTTGTCGCACATCTTTTCATATTTCAAACGTTCATATTGCATATATTTTTTTAATATTTTAAATTAACATGATTCAAGAGAAAATGTTAAAGATTTTATTATTTATTTATTTTTTGGTATAAAAATTATTTTTCTTTTAAAGCCCATGACAGCCTGCGGGTCCGCCCGACCCATTTATTGGGCGGATCTGACTATGAAATTATAAATAAAATTCATACTTAAGCCTGACCCAAGCCCACTTTGACTAGTTAAAATCCGAATAAATCGATCTGTGCCAGCCCACCCTGCCTAACACTCAGATCTACATGAAATGCTAGACTATAACCTGACAAAAAGGGTACAAAGATTTCATTTAGATCATCTAGTTTGAAGTTTGGTAAAAATAAGATTAACGATAAATTTNATGTAATAAATAGGGGCTCCATAAGGCCAGACAACAATAGTAGTTGGGAAAAGTTTCTGTTACAATCAAATTGGGATGGACTGCAGTCCCGATTCATGATCTAGTGTCATCGGGAATGGTGGGTTTGCTCCTGCGTCAGCTTCATAGATATGGTTTGATATTTTATGCTAGAAAGGTTTGTGGTTTATAACTTGTGATATAATTTGTCAAAAAAATGTAATGATNTGTAATAAATAGGGGCTCCATAAGGCCAGACAACAATAGTAGTTGGGAAAAGTTTCTGTTACAATCAAATTGGGATGGACTGCAGCCCCGATTCATGATCTAGTGTCATCGGGAATGGTGGGTTTGCTCCTGCGTCAGCTTGATAGATATTGTTTGATATTTTATGCTAGAAAGGTTTGTGGTTTATAACTTGTGATATAATTTGTCAAAAAAATGTAATGGTTGATTAAGTGTTTGGTGTAAGTTTTTGTTTTTTATTGTGTGCAATAAGAATGTTTAGACTTCAAAGTTGATGTTTCCTTGTGAGTTGGAGCTATGGCTTGAATTAGACATTGGATTTAGTTAAGGAAAATGCTTTGTTTTAGTTTGTTTGTTAAATTGTTTAGTTGATTGGAATCAATAAATTTTTTCTTACCTCACTTGTCTTTTTATAAACTCGAATATATTAATTAAACAATGATTTAGGTACGTTAAGGGCATTTATCATCAAATTAGATCTGGGCATTGGGTAGGTGGCCTGACTGGCTCTCTATAAGTCTGCTTAGAATGAGGCCGACCCGCGCCAAGCCCAGCCTACACATTGGTCTGGTCTCATAAATATATTTCGCAATTGCATGATTTTGAGGTGATTAATTTCCTCATCATTTCTTTTTTTTATCTAGCCATAATTTCTTATTTTTATATTAATACCAACTAAATCTGTTATGTCACATAAAATTANTATCTAGCCATAATTTCTTATTTTTATATTAATACCAACTAAATCTGTTATGTCACATAAAATTANGAAATACAACTTAGGTACGTTAAGGGCATTTATCATCAAATTAGATCTGGGCATTGGGTAGGTGGCCTGACTGGCTCTCTATAAGTCTGCTTAGAATGAGGCCGACCCGCGCCAAGCCCAGCCTACACATTGGTCTGGTCTCATAAATATATTTCGCAATTGCATGATTTTGAGGTGATTAATTTCCTCATCATTTCTTTTTTTTTATCTAGCCATAATTTCTTATTTTTATATTAATACCAACTAAATCTGTTATGTCACATAAAATTATCACTTTTAAATTTTTAAAAAAAATGAAATACAACTTTCATGCATATATAATATGACAAATTTATAAAAATTGAAGTCCAAGTGTTAAGTATGTAATTAAAAAGAATTTGATAAGTGGTATGTATGTAAATCTTTTTTTTGTTTTGGTATTTTACTCAACTTCTTTGTATTTACATATAGAGATGTTCTAGTTTAAACTCTTACGTATTTCGTGTGTATACATTTGTTATTAAATTCACATGAACGTACAAGAAAAATTCGTACATATAAAATCAATTTAAAAATTTTGTCGCACATCTTTTCATATTTCAAACGTTCATATTGCATATATTTTTTTAATATTTTAAATTAACATGATTCAAGAGAAAATGTTAAAGATTTTATTATTTATTTATTTTTTGGTATAAAAATTATTTTTCTTTTAAAGCCCATGACAGCCTGCGGGTCCGCCCGACCCATTTATTGGGCGGATCTGACTATGAAATTATAAATAAAATTCATACTTAAGCCTGACCCAAGCCCACTTTGACTAGTTAAAATCCGAATAAATCGATCTGTGGCAGCCCACCCTGCCTAACACTCAGATCTACATGAAATGCTAGACTATAACCTGACAAAAAGGGTACAAAGATTTCATTTAGATCATCTAGTTTGAAGTTTGGTAAAAATAAGATTAACGATAAATTTTATTCTAATTTTTTACCCTTTATGGTATAGAGATCATTCAATATTTTATTCAATAGGAATTCAACACTTTGAAATTTGAAATCAGAATTAAAAACATGTTATGACAAATATTCAATTTTTTGTTAATAAGGGGAAATATTTTATTCAATAGGAATTCAACACTTTGAAATTTGAAATCAGAATTAAAAACATGTTATGACAAATATTCAATTTTTTGTTAATAAGGGGAAAATTTTATGGAATTTTAAGAACTTGTAGAGAATTGTTAGTGATAATTTCACTATTAGGTGAAGTGATCAATACCAAGGGGCTTGGAGAAGCAGGAACATCAACTACTTTTATTCAAAGAGGAATTGAACATTGATCTTGGCTTTAAGGATAGTTTGAAAAACAGAAGGGTGATCTTCCGCATTATGGTCATCAGGTGTAATGCCTAGAAATTTAAATAGATGATTTCTCGACTTGAGCTGAGCTTTAAAACATTTATAGAATTTATGACTTAAACTTTTGCAAGAGGGGCAACATGGCCATAAATTAAGTTTCAGCTTCCATTATTTAAACTATGAAGATCAAATCCATACATTTTTTTATGAAAGGTGCAATAATGTTTAATTCAGAACTTTAAAAAGGATCATAATAAAATGAGCTATTGCAGTATGGTTAATAGGTGTAATGTCTAGAAATTTAAATAGATGATTTCTCTACTTGAAATAAGCTTTAAAACATATATAGAATTTATGCTAAAAATTTAGCAAGAGGGGCAACATGGCCATATTTTAAATTTCATCTTCTACCATTATTTAAACTATTGAGATCAAATCCTTACATTTTTTATGAAAAGCGCAACAATGTTTAATTCAAAGCTTTAGCAAAAAGGAGCGTAATAAAATGATTTATTGTAGCATCTGCTTGTTAAAAATTTTCAAATATTGAAGCTAAATAGAATAACATAGATTGGTTAAAGTAGGACAAATGAAGTATGAAAAGCAATCCAAAAAGTGACAAGAGGCTCCATGAAGCAATCAAAATGGGGAGACCATTTAAAACGCCCATCGACAATCCGTTAATAGAATATGATCATTATGACAATAATCTTATGCAATCTGCTTCTAACAAAAGCTTTATGCTGACTAGTTGGTCAATGTGCTTAACAAAATAATTGCCTACCAACTTTAGATATAACACAAAATTATGAATTATTTTCGTGTTAGGATGGCTCATACTAAATTGCTAATAAATGAGAGGTTGAGATACCTAACAAGCATATAAATCTCCTCATTAGATAGGAGAACATTCTTGCCTTGAAAATTTGAGGGCATGTATTTTTGAAGTTTATTTGAAGTTTGATGAAAGATTAGTTGAGAATTGTTAATTGGGGAAAAAGAAAACATCGAAAACCTTCAAATCACAAATAACATTTGCAAAAGAGTATAGAGGTTGAGGCGGAGGAGTGTGATCAATTGTGAGAAAGTAAGAGTAGCTGCCAAAGTACTAGGGGCTACTATGATATGAGATGGAAACCTTGTTGTTTTGGGTTAGGGTGGAATGGGTGATGTGTGGGGTTAACAAATGCCGCACATGAGATGTTGGAATATTAGGAGGCTCTAATGAATCAGGAAGTGAAGAAGATCCCCCGACACAGGTCAATGGAAGCCAATTTACATAAACATAGGTATGGGAGAGAGCAAAAGTCAATCACCGACAATATTGATCGAGACACTATGAACAAAAATATGGGGTTCAACAAAGGTCCCACAGGAGAAGTTGGAATATTAAGAGGCTCTGATGAATTTGAAAGTGAGAAAGATCCCCTGACACAGATTAATGGAAACCATTATGCATGAACATATATGGGAGAGCAAAAATCAATCACGGACAATATCGACAAAGACATTATGACATGATCGGTTATGAGAGCTAGTGAGGTTGGACAAGACCCTAGCGTCGTGAGCCATTGACACAAATAGTGTCGAATGAAGCCCGATAAAGGCCACACATTGTAGCCTCACCTGACCGAGCGAACAAAGACACTTGGTGGAAATAAATGCACACAAAACTTAAAACGATGGCTCGAGTGTCGCAAAGCAACATAACACCGGGCTACACTATTGCCCTTGGAAAAATTGGGAGTAATGTACGAAGGAAAGCCATGCACGCAACTTGCACGTATGAAGCCTTGCGAAACCCTACTTGCAAGTTCATGAGTGGTCGTTGTCGGGGTTATCACATACACATGGAGTGTAAAATGGAGTTGTGCAATTCAATAGATGTGCTAGAGGAGAGATCTAGGTGTTGTGCTTATGTGTGAGTTTGCACGATGCCGCGCCTTTTGTAGCTCACTTGTTGCATGTGATCATGGAGTTTAGGGTGTTTGAAATAACAACTTTGAGGTGGGTGGGATTTAAGAAGCTTGTAGGGGGTGTGGATTGAGATAAAATAGGACTGATATTATCAAAAAATTAATATTTATAGACTGAGTTGGTGTTCTCCCCTGCATTTAAATTTTGGGAAAAATAAATTTGTTTTTAAAAACAATTACATCCATAGTTGCACAATGTTTTTTAACGTTGGGAAAATATTTATACCGATGTTGGCTAGGAGAGTAATTAGTAAAGATACCTTTTAATGCCTTTTGGGCTAAATTTGCTTCTTTAAAGAGGATTAATATGCACATAAGTAGAGCAACTATGCAATTTGAGAGGAATGGTGGAGATGAGATTTTTTTTGGGATAGGCTTGGGTGAGTTTTTGATGAGTAATTTTGAATTTTAGTAATCTTGATGACATGCATATGTTGTTATATGAATCAATAAGAATAACCTCTTCGTAATAAGATTTTGGGATATTATTAATGATCATGATTGATATAGCAATTTCTATTTTTTTATGTTATACGATTTTGTTGTGTATGACTGCAAGACCTTTGATGAACCTTTACTTGTTCATGAAGATGATTTTCAATTACGGAATGACAATCTTTTTCTGTTGTTAGTCCTAAAGTTTTGAATTTTTGTTTTAAATTGAGTATGTATACCACAACGATTTTTTTCTTATATAGAACTTGCTTTAGATTTATTGTTCCGTAGAATGATTCAAATAGTTCTAGAATGATCATCAACTAATGATATAAACGTTTTTTCATACTTGTATTATTCATCTTAGATGGTTCTCAAATGTCATTGTGGATGGCATAAAAAATGTTGAGTTTCTATGCTGATGACTATGACAAGAATTTCAATTATTTTTGGATAATTAACAAGTTTTCTTGGAATGCTTTATAATGTTTTTAATGTATAAAGTAACAAAATAATCTTTGACTATTTATATAGGGCCGTTTTAGTCCCAGAGTTCATAAAAGTGCCAAAATATTCCCCACTCTTTAAATTGGGGCTGAAATAGTTCATATGGAGGACTATTAGAGCTCAATTTTAAAATAAGCGGGGACTATTTTGGCATTTATATGAACTCTGGGATTAAAACAACTCCATGTAAATAGTCGGAGACTATTTAAGTACTTTACTTTTTTTTCTAATAAATAGGGAGAAAGTAGTTTCTTAAAGTATATGAATTTGGGATGGCCATGGAAAAAGTGCCATAGCATTATTGTATTTTTGTTAAAGGAAGATACAGATGGAGCATGTTTCCCTTACCTTTCAGGATTTTTTAAACATTTAAAAGGTGGATGCCAACAATTTTCTTAGCATTTCTAATTATCTTTTCTGGGATTATATCTTGGAATTCATAATTAGTAGAAAGAAGTTTAATATATCATAGTTCTTCTATTTCATAATCTTGTTGATTTATAATATGCTGCAAAAAAGTTTAGGAAGCTTAATATTTCAGTTAAGAATAGGGAGCTTGTTATTTTGGTAGTCCTAAGTCTGTTACATATTTACTCGTTGAGAATTTTGATTTTATAGGGTCATAAGCAAGAGCGAAGGATGTGAAATGAAGAGGCATTATCTGTCATATTATNTTTGTTGATTTATAATATGCTGCAAAAAAGTTTAGGAAGCTTAATATTTCGGTTAAGAATAGGGAGCTTGTTATTTTGGTAGTCCTAAGTCTGTTACATATTTACTCGTTGCGAATTTTGATTTTATAGGGTCATAAGCAAGAGCGAAGGATGTGAAATGAAGAGGCATTATCTGTCATATTATCTGAGGCTCAAAAATCCATTTAGGTTTGTGGATTTTCATTTGGACACTAATTACAGTCAAATTCATGCCATTTTGGACAGCTACATTGATAATCATTTCAGATGCTAAAAGATTAGATTTGAGCTGAATAACTTAGGTGTTGGAGAATTTCCTTGGATATTGTTGTTACCATGAGACATTGATTCATGGTAGGAGTTGGCACCAGAGTACTAAAAATGTTGAGAATAATTAGAAATCTGAGTGGATATGGAAGTTAAAATTTGATTTTCTTGATAGGCTGTTAAAAAATATTGGAAAAGAATACTATATTTTTCATTGTTTCATTAGGAAGAAATGGGTACATATTTTGTAAGGTATACAAAGACAAATTAATTGGCTTATAGTAAAATGCACAATAAAGAGGGGAACATACTTGGTCCTATGTAGGAGAATAAAGATAGAGTACTAGCTACTTTCTAGAAGTTCTTTTTGTTTTTATGGTTTGCTTGTCCCAGCTTCTAAGGCTCCCAGTCGTGATTTTAGGATTTCCACAACATGGCCCACCCATATTTGAAATCATGATGGAGGTCCAATTGTAATGAAATACTTTTATGTAGATATTGTTGGGTGAGGTAAGCGAAACACCTTACAGGGATGATATTAAGTTGAGTTTAATTGGGATAGCTTCCACTTGAAATTTAAGTTCTCAATTTTGACACGAGCTAAGTTCAAGTTGTGTAAAAATTATTGATTTTGAGTTAATTTTTATTGAGATTTGTATCTAGTTTAAAGTCCTATTTGTAAAAATATAGAAGTCTAGGGATTTATTTGTAAAAAAAGTTATAAAACTCTATCTAAGCCCAAGTCATTAATGAATAGACATGGTTTTTTAGAGCTATTATTCCTCTTTAATATCCAATTCAAACCCTAGTCGTTGCTATAGGTGTTTCGGGAATCTTTGTGCACAGCGATCCGTCGTTGCCCCTCGCCAGCTTGACGTGACCGGAGCAAATGAAGGGCAATCGACTCTGGCGTGCAGGCTGCGACAGAGAGGAGATCGTGTGCAGGCTTCGACTTAATAGGGCAGAGTCCTCGATAATTGGGTCATGTAAACAGGAAGAAGCGATGAGGCTTGCACCTCGCTGGCAGTGGAGTTAGGAGTCTGGATCAAGCGGTAGGGAGGTTCGATCACGAGGTGGAAGGACTTCAGTCACTA
>JXCR01121465.1:0-13291 GCA_002079205.1 Phalaenopsis hybrid cultivar
ACAAGTTGTCATTCTGTTCACCCGACCCGCAATTACGTCTATTTTTTATCTCCAAAATATTGCCAAAATCTTGACTCAAATTATATTCAACGGCTAGCGTAAATAAATGAAATGATATAGAAAAATAAATAATAAAACTTCACACTAGAGGAACTACACAAATATACATATTGTTCCAAGTAATATAAGATTTTCTTTAAAATCCCCAGCGTCATCAAACAATGATAGTTGGACTCTTTTAAATTGGTTTGCAAAACTCGGAAGAAAATTCTATTGAAGTTTCGAATTAAATAAAGACAAAATAATCACAATGCTTAAGACTAAATTTAAGCAAATAGAAACATTTATGATTAACAGTTTAATAAAAGTAATTCTAATAAGTTTAAATAATATGTAAAGATTTTTCCCCTTGCTATGAGATATTATTCTATTTAGGATTTGAATAACTAAAAAATATGATGATGTATTACGAAAAATAGTAGCATTCCTATTCTTTACCCCTCCCGGTGCTAGCAAGGAACATTGGCTAATTTAGAGTTTTTCACCAGCTTGTCTAGTAGTGTTGAGTAGATTCAGGCATCTCACCTCTAGATTATCCACTGTGCTCTCTTTATAAGACTTACTAAGGACCCTTCGATCCAAAATCTAAACTGAATTGGAAAAAGAATCTACTCTATTAATGCGGGTAGATTTAGTGTGAGAATTTTGCAAATATTTTTCAATATTACAAAATTACACATGACATATATATAATAAATATGCAATATAATCCCAATCAAAATACTTTTTATGAAAATAATTTATTTTTTAAAACTCTTTTTAAACTGGTAAATCCCCTTTAAAATCAACGCAAGTATACGTATCGCTCCATAAATAAAGGGCTCTAATGGAGTCCTAGATATCGATCCCGCAAGAAAGTTGGGAAATACTAAAGTAAATTATGAAAATTATTTTATAACAAAAACAAAAACAAAAGTAAAAGTAAAGTGCAAAGTTCGAAACTTAACTACTCAAGTGAATGCTAAGTAAAATGCAGATGCAGGACTATAGAAGTTAAACTAAACTAAATACTAAACTTTTAAAAGCAAAATTATGAAAATTAAACAAAGTTTTTATTGTGATGGAAAGTTCAAATTTAAGAAAACATCCTTCCTCATTACAATTAGTATATGAATTGCGAAGAAATTGAAATCATTTGAAAATATATATAAAAATTATTTTGTGTCAAATAGGAGCAATCCTATTTTTTACCCTCTTCCGAGTGCTATAAAGAACTTTGACTAATCCAGAGTTTGGTCCTTAATTTGTGGTTAAGCTGGGAGGATACTGACTGCCACCCCAGAGCTCCCATTACTTCCTCCCCTGAGTGCTAACAATCTCGCATTAGTTTCCAATCAACTAGATCAATATGAGGATTTTTATATGTCACCTTAAAATCTCCAATTCTTCATTCAACAAAGTATATTTTCTTATTTATTTGCACCCAATCCCATGGATGACACACTCTCCCATGAAATCAAATGTCATTCTCTCTATGCTGTAGAAATCATATCTCATTTAAGAACATATGTCTCTCAACAATTCTTAACATTTCAATTGGCCAGATCGAACAGTAAATGAAGAATGGAGTTCAAATCATCACAAATTATTATCTTGTAAAATCATGGAAAATAAAATCTATTCATCATAAAACCAAAACTCAAAGTAGGGAGGAGGATAAAGAAAACTACTCAGAATTCATGAGAATGATACGATAAAACACGAATGACATGTTTAAAAACAAGTTTTCAAAACAAAAGAAATAAAAATACAACTTATCCCTCAATCTTTCCCAAACAAATCTCTAGAAATACTCTCTAAGTCTCTCTCTCTTTACAATCCCTTCCACTTCTCTCTTAGAAGTGTAATGAAGAAGAAATCTCTCACATCCCCTCTCCTCTTACAACCTTAGAAGAAAATCTCATCTTTTCTCTTTATCTCTTACTCACGCCCCCTTTCTTCTCTCTCACGCCACTCCCCAAAAGCCTCCTTCAAGTCTTCTTCTTTTATTCTGAGCTGCCTCTTTTGGAAAAGAATTCAAAATTTCCTCTAAAAGCCAACTTTTTGAATTCAAAAGATGTGTCATTTGATCCAAGAGTCATATCCCTTCATAAAAGAACCTTCCAAAGTGTATAGATGCATTGAATTAGTCCAAGAGGTGTGTAGAAATAGTATCCTTTTGAAATTCACATAAAAAAGTCTCAAATCACCTTAATTTATAAAAGTCGCCCCTAGCGCATCATGCATTGATCTGGAGCATCATGCATCTGTTCTCTGGATTGTAGCGCATCAAACGTCAGAATCCCAAAATTTGTTGTTTCGCTCCAAATTTTGTTCCTTTTACCATCTTTGCTCCAAATGCCTAAAAATGATGTACCTACAATAAAAAAACAAAACAATATCATTCTTGAAAGTGTAATATCACAAAAAATAAGCATATAATAGGTACTTAAAACAATATATTATTTTAGTGTATCAAAATCCCCCAAACTTAAATGTTACTTGTCCTTAAGTGATAGTTTTATTACATAAAAGCATATCGCATAGGATAGTGATTAACTTATAACTTCTATACTTTAGTTTAAGAAATAGAATAGGAAAATTTAACAAAAAGCATTTAACACAATTTAAGATTTATGAATCTGTATGCATATCAAGAAGAATTGTAAATTTTCATATTAAGGACATTTAGAATATTCATTTATAAATGAACTTCATAAAAAAATTACTAGGAATGCTACTAATAATCCAATAGAAGTTTAGAAAACGTAATAAAGCTCATTCTTTAAGTTGATTCAAGTGAAACCAATTTTTTGATTAGGCATCTCCTCAAGCATCTCCTCATATATTTTTCTTTTCTTTTTCTTTCTTTTTTTTCTTCTTTTTTTATTTTAGGATCTTTTCAATCATTACTTTTCTTTTTCTTTTTCTTTTTCAAGTGTGGATCACTATATCTGGATAGCCTTTAATAATTTTAAACTTCACTATACATTCTTAAAATCAAAACTCTATACCTTTCTTTACTTTATTAATTATTATTAATTTATGATTTTTCATAAAGTCTCATTCTTTTCTTATTACATGAAACTCTAAAATTCTTAATACTTCAAAAATACAATTTTCTTTACTTCAAAATAGAAAAACACAGCCTTATCTTATCATATCAAATATCTTTAACTTTAGAATTGACCTTCATTATTAAAAAGACTTGTTACCTAAATTTACCACAATATTTATAAATATAAGTATAGTCATTTAAAATTAAATCTTAATATCCCATGCCATGTTAAATTAATTTTAAAATATAGTAACTTATGGACAAATAAAATTTAGTTTACTCCTTTTACAAAGAAATTTTTCTTTCCCCCAAACTTAAGCTTTTAAGTGATTTTAAAAATATTTTAGTATAAAATTTAGTAGGTGAAAGAACACCGTAAATGCATGAAAATAAAAACCGACCTATAGAGGAGTTCCGACTATGAAATTAGGCTCTGGTATACTGCAGGTACTAACTGTAAAACTACATACAGGCTTTAAAGCATTAAATAAAACATAATATATTCTAGAGAACTTGATGAGAATTAAAAACATAGATACAAAAACTAAAAAAACTAAACTAACAAACTAAATTGAAAATACTAAAAATGTAGAAAAAGTGAAAGTCTTTACTATTACAGATTCTGCTTGCAACAAAACATAAAAGTTTTTACTACAACTGTTTTCAAATGAATGTACATCATAATACAAACAACAACAACAATCAAACATAAAAAACAAACTAAACTAGACTCACAAAATATTAATCCTTATCTCCTTCCTCTTTATCATCTGATTCTTCTTCTTCTTCTTCTTCTTCTTCTTCTTCTTTGTAAATGGGAGTATAGGGAGTGAAATTGGGGCAAGCAGGAAAGTCCACATTAGGTTCGCCCTTAAGATGTCTTACCATGACATTCTCAAAATAAATATCATGTTGTACTCTCCTCTGCTGATATTCATCATTATATGCATTCTTTGTTCCTATCTCTCCCAACTGGGTTTGAATATTAACTATATCCATTTATTGAATCATGAGTTGATCCATAATACCTTCAAGCAATGTGGATCAAGTAGTAGATGCCCCTGTAGCAGATGTAAAGGGTCCTCCCTTTTTCCACTTCTAGACTTAACAAATGATTCTACTCTTTGAATCATTTGCCTCCCAATCAAATTCTATGGCTATAATCTTTCTTCATTTCTATGGAATTCTACTCTTGATTGTTCACATAGAGTGAAAATCAATGTAGAGCATCATATACTTTGAGCATGCTGAACTAAAACTGCACCAACATCTAATGCCTTCATGTCGTGAATGCAATAGTTTTTTATAGCTTTGTCTTTAGTAACATTAGCCAAATCATTTGTTGGCAACAATCTGGTAGAAATGAAGTGGTGCCATACTTTTAACTAAATAGTCAACATGGAAGCAGGGAAGTTAACTATCTTGTTATTCTTAATCTTCCACTCCCATCTTCCATCAATTAAAAATGCAATCACTTCCTCTAGTGATGAATCAGTTATCTCAAATGCAGCGTATTCATCAAAAAATACTTTTCTAAGCCCATAAAAAGCATTGATCCTTTCCATAGAAAATTTGACCTGCTTACCTCTCACCAAGATGTGATCTTCAGTAGTGAATCTCAGGTTTGCATAAAACTCTCGAAGCATCAGGACAATTGCTACAACAGTGAAGTAGCAGAATCTTTCCTAGTTCCGGGCAAGAATCAATCACGCAACCTCGCCACCCGAGTTTGCAAACACCTTTTCTTGGATCATTCTTTTTGTTTCCATCTGAGTTATGTAACTATGATGGGCTTTGAAACTAACAAATCTTCGTGCATCAAATTTCTCGGACGACCTTCCTCTCTTAACTACGGGAGGCACTTGCAAATTCTACAAAAATCCAAGTAAAGTCCAAATAAATCACAAACTTAAAAATCTAACTCCTCAAGCAAAGTTATTTGATAAGAAACTATTCACCATGAGTATTCTTCAACTTTTCATAAGAAATCCCAAATTTCAATTTTCTCAAATCTATGGTGAAAATTAAAAATTTCTATGTTAAAGTGAAGCTCTTACTAAGAGAAGATGAAATCTATGATTTTTAGTCTCTGGATTTTTCTCTTTTGCCCACAATGTGATGCCTTAGACTACGGTCCTAAGGTAAGTGACGACTCAAGCAGCGAAAATGGAGTTTATCCGTGCGATTTTGCAATTTCTATGCAATAAGGCGTGTTCGGACCATTGACGTATCATGTGTCAGAGCTTAAATTCTCTAGATTTTGATTTCTGTGGAAATCTGCTCTGTACCGCTTTACGTCAACCTCAATTTGTTTCAAATAAACCTTTCTAAGCATATATAAACATCACACTAACAAAAAAATTTAACAAAAAATACAAAACTTACATTTATATATAAAATCTGTGCTACTACAAACTAAAATTTTTTAAGTCAACAAACATCAAATTAAGTGTTTTAAAGAAAACCAATATCCTAACACATAAATCTAAACATCAAAATTCAAAACATAAACATAGATAGTGTTCATTAGAAAGAGAATACAATCCAACTTAATAAACTAAAACAGTTAGTACTAAAGAACAACGTTCTGTCCATAAATTAAGATCAAACTTCTTCTTCACTATCACCCTCCTAGATATCTTCCATAGATTGATAGTGCACATATAGGTTGTAAAGGGTCGAAAAGGAAATTCATCAGTTGAATTTTCCTCCTCAATCCAAGCATGTTTTTTTAACATACGTACCAATCCATCTTCAATATGTTTTGTATGTTCAAAATGTTCTTTCAGTCTCCAATCAATATGACCCAACATTTTAGTAATATTTCCAATCACATGCATAAGATTCTGTAAATCGTTTTCTAAATTCTTGATCTTCTTTGAAAATTCACTTGAGTTGTATTAGGGAAGAATAGGTGATGAATATCCATCAGTACATTCATATCATTTTCATCTCCCATTCCAACACAGTTGTAATAAACTTCTGGATCCATAGACTTTCAAGGAAGTAGCTCTTTTTCCAAACTTTCATAAGGTACATGCAGTTGACTACATAGTAGGAAAATAGTGGATGGACGTCCAAGTCCAATTGCAAATCCATTCACAATCAAACCTAAAATTGATTTCACAATAATAGATTCAACTTTAATAGGTTTTCTGGTTTGATTGCAATAATTTTAAATTATGATCTCCTTTGTTACCTTACTAATTTTTATGGTAGGTAGTGAAATGAAGAAGTGTTAGGCTTTTGAAAATAGATTTAAAAATGATGAAGAAAAACTTACATTTCCATCATCTCTGGTCTCTCAATTTGCACCTTCATCCGTAAGGTGGCGGTAAAGTTCATTCATATTCTCTCTTGTAAGGGTAAAGTTTGAATAATGGTAGATAGACACATTTTCAATCATAAACATCTCGTTTATTCTTGAAGGAGTGAATTGCAAAAACTTGTCTCGCATGTAAATCATTCCTTGGTTGATCCCATGAAGATTTGCATAAAGTTCTTTTACTACAATAACAACAACAGCGACAGTAGTGTAGCAAAGTACTTCCCAACGCCTATGCGTAATAGTCTCTTCTACTCGAGTTTTCAGCGTGTTGAATCCTAGATTCACAAATCCCCTTTCTTTGATAAGCCTCTTCTTCACTAGAACTCGTTCGTGTAATTTCTGCGCATCAAAACTGATGAACTTTCTCCAGTTGAAAATTCCAAATCTAGTAGAGTTTTTAGAGTGGGAAGCCATAGGATTTGAAAACTGGTAACTTTTCCTTCGTTTTCCTCCCTAAAATATGGTTTGGAGTCAGTTTTTAGGAGTTATATGGAGAAGAAACCACCAAAAACTGCCATTTGACATGTTTTAAATATTGCAGACCAACAGCGCATGATGCACCAGATATCATGCGCCAATCTGGTGCATCATACGCTGACTCTCTAGAAAGTAGAGCATTATACGCCAGTTCCAAAATTTTTGTAGTTTCAATTTTGATCTCTTAATATCTCAATTTTTCTATAAAATTAGGCAAATAAAGACGTTTCTAAATATTTTATCAAATACGCGGACTGCATAAAGACATAAACATAAATATATATAAAATATTTCAAACAAAAAAAAAAACTCAAAAACTAACTAACAACGACACATATGGGTTGCCTCTCACAAAGCGCTTAGTTTAATATCGTCAGCCCAACATTCCTAGTCATATTATGGGTGACCTAACATTACAGTCTCTTTAAAGCTGGTCTTTGACTATCAAAATATGATTTCAATCTGTGCCCATTCACTTTAAAAATTATTCCAATCTTGGTGTCTTCAATATTAACTACCCCATAGGGATAAACTTTTATAACTTTGAATGACCCTTTCCACATAGACTTCAATTTTTCAAAAAATAATTTCAATCATGTATTACATAATAAAACTTCCTGTCCAGGTTCAAATTCTCTTTTTATTATCTTCAGATCATGCTATTGTTTCATCTTTTCATTATAAATCCTCACATTATCGTAAGATTCATTTCTAATTTCCTCAAGCTCACTCAATTGCAATAATATGTTCTCACCAACATTTTTTAAATTGAAATTGATTTCTTTTATCCCCCAATTAGCTTTATGCTCCAATTCAACTGGTAAGTGACAAGTCTTCCCAAAAATTAATCTATAAGGGGTCATTCTTATATGTGTTTTATAGGTTATCATGTGTGTCCATAATGCAGTATCCAATCTGGTAGACCAATCCATTTTACTAGGATTAACACTCTTTTCCAAAATTCTCTTAATTTCACGATTAGTTACTTCTGCTAAACCATTAGTCTAGGGATGATAAGTAGTTGCAATTTTATGCATTATATTATATTTTTCCACCAATCTCCTAAAATGAGGTCCTCTATTGGTAATGATTACTCTCGGTATTCCATATTTCATAAAAATATTTTTAATTAAAATTTTGAAACACTTAGAGCATCATATCGAGGTAAAGCGGTTGCTTTAATCGATTTTGAAATGAAATCCACCGCAATCAATATGTATATATTTTTTATTGAGGGTATAAATAATCTCGTAAAATCCAATCCCCATGCATAAAAAATTTCAATTTCCAAATTAAAATTTTAAGGCATTTCATTTCTTCTTGAAATATTGTCTACTCTCTATCACATGTTGTGAAATATATATTAAAATCTATAAACAGTGTAGGCCAATAAAACCAAGATTGTAAAATTTTATGAACAGTTCTATCATTTCCAAAATGTCCTCCAAATTCAAAATCATGACATAATTTTCTAAATATCTTCATAAGGCACACATCAACTCATCATTAAATCCTTACATTTCTTATATAAATAAAGATCATCCCAAAAATAGAATTTTGCATCATGAACGAATTTTTCTTCCTGCTGTTTTGTTAGTCCATATGGTAAAATACCACTAACAATATAATTTACAATATCAACATACCAAGGTATTTCCCATCCTTTTATAGCATAAAGTCATTTATCAGTAAAATATTCATTAATTTATTTTTCCATGTTACGTATTTCTTCTTGTTCTAGCCTAGACAAATGATCAAAAAATTGATTATCAATCTCTTTCTTGTCGACTAACACAAAATCAAACTCTTGCATCAGAAGTACCCAACTAATTAATCTTGGTTTAGCTTCCATCTTTTGCATCAAATATTTAATAGCTGAATGGCCAGTATGCACAACACATTTAACATCAATCAGATATGATCTAAACTTATCAAAAACACACACAATAGCTAATAACTATCATTCAGTGGTAGTGTAATTAAATTAAGCATCATTAAGAGTCTTACTAAAATAGTATATAACTTTAAATAACTTATCATATCTCTACCCTAAAATAGCTTCAATTGCATAATCACCAGCATCACACATTAATTCAAAAGGTTTCTCCCAATTAGGTGAAACAGTTATAGGAGAAGTGATCAATTTTTCCTTTAAAGTTTCAAAGGCTTTAAGGCAACCTTGATTAAAGTCAAATTTTGTATCTTTTTCCAGAAGTTGCTATAAAGGTTTAATAATTTTTGAAAAATCTTGAATATATCTTCGATAATGTCCAGCATGTCCTAAAATGCTCCTAACTCCTCTAACTCTTGTAGGTGGAGGTAGGTTTGATATAACCTGTATTTGTGCGGAATTTACTTCCATGTCATTTTCTAAAATTTTATGCCCAAGAACAATTTCTCTTGCAACCATAATTGACATTTTTCCCAGTTTAATACAAGATTAGTCTTTTCACAACGTTCCAGAACGTTTTCTAAATGATTTAGAGATATTTCAAATGAAGTTTCAAATACAAAAAAATCATCCATAAACACTTCAATCCCTTTTTCAATCAAATCATTGAAAATTGACTTCATAAATCTTTGAAATGTTGCAGGTGCATTATATAATCCAAAAGGCATTTGCCAAAAAACAAAAGTTCCATAAGGACTAGTAAATTGTTATTTTCTCTTGATCCTCTAGAGCAATATGTATTTGGTGATAATCAGTATATCCATCAAGAAAACAAAAACATTTATGCCAAGCTAATCTATCCAACATCTGGTCCAAAAAGGTTAAAGGAAAATGAACCTTCCTGATGGCAGAATTTAATTTTCTATAATCTATGCAGATTCACCAATCAGTGACTTGTCTTGTTAATATTAATTCATTATACTCATTTGTCACTGCACTCACAGCTCCTTTAGTTGGAACACGTTGAATTGGACTAACCTAAGCACTATTTGAAATAGGATATATTACTCCAGCATCTAACCATTTTAAAATTTCTTTCTTTACAACCTCTTTCATCATAGGATTTAATCTCCTTTGAGGATTATCTCTTCATTTATGTTGATCTTCTAATAAAATTCTATGCATACAAATTGAAGGACTGATTCCTTAAATATCAACTAATGTACATCCAAAGGCTTTCTTATATCTTTTCAAAGTTTACAACAACTATTTTCTTGCGTATCAGTTAATTTTGAGAATACTATAACAGGTAATGTAGATAATTCTCCTAAAAAGCATACTTCAATTTGTGTAGGAAGTGTTTTAATTCTAGTTCAGGAGGTTTCTCATTAGATGGAATCAAATTCTTTTTACCTTCTATAAGCTTTAACATTTCAAATCTTTAATGAACATAATTCATATTTTCCTTACTCACTTCCATAGATTCATCTTAAATTTTATCCTCATCTTGATATTCCATATATTCCTTTTTAAATTCCCTTTCAAAAGTTTTCTTGAAATATTCATGGCTTAAATATTCATTAATATCCATTCTGAAGCATTCAATCTCTTTCTCTTTGGCAGGGTATCTCATTGATTTTGCAATATTAAATGTAACCTCTTTATCACTAAGCCTCATAATTAGTTCTCCTTTATGCACATCTATCAAATCTCTTTTAGTGGCTAGGAATGGTCTTCCTAAAATGATAGAAATTTCCTTATCTTCTTCTATATCTAACATAATAAAGTCCACAGGAAAATTAAATTTATTGACTTATACCAAAACATCTTCTATAACTCCTTTAGGATAGGTAATCAAACGATCAGCTAACTAATGAGTTACAGTTGTAGGTGAAATATCTCCAGAGCCCAATATTCTGAAAATTCATAATGGCATAAGATTAATACTGGCTCCTAAATCACATAAAGCTTTTCCATAAAATTGTTTGCCAATAACACAAGGAATTGCAAAACTTCTAGGATCTTTAAGTTTTCAGGATGCTTTTTTTAAATTATAGTGCTACACTCTTCACTGAGTGCAATAGTCTCATTATCTACAAATTTCCTTTTCTTATTAAGTATATCCTTCATGAACTTCACATAGCTTGGCATTTGTTTCAAAGGCTCAACAAATAGAATGTTTAACGTTATATTCCTAAAAAAATTCAAAAATTTTGAAAATTGATTATCTCTATGTTTCTGCTTCAATCTTTGAGGAAATGGAGGGGGTTGTCTTTCTTCAAAGATTTTCATTGGTTTAATAGGACTTTCTGCTTCAAAATGAAAATCTTCACCAGATTTTTCATTTTCCAACTCACCTTTCTCAACCTCAACTTCTTGTTAAACTCTGTTTGCTAATTCTTTTCCACTTCTCAGTTGAATAACTTTAATTTGCTCTTTGTTCTGATCTTTACGATTCACTTCAACATTACTAGTCAATGTTCCTGAAGGTCTACTGCTAAGTGCGGTAGCAATACATCCCAATTGATTTTCCATATTTCTGATTGCAGCTCCTTAACTTTGTAATTGAATACCCATTTGAAATATCAATTCTTCCATTGATAGCTTTTTCTCCTCACTCTGCAAATTATTAAAACCTATGGTGTAATAAGGTTTATAAGCTTGATTTCCTTGATTATTAGAGTTTCCAAATGTTTGCAGCTGTGTTTCCCCATTATGAATTTGCAACATTAGAATTATTGTTACTCCAACTAAAGTTTGGATAATTCTTCCAACAAGGGTTATAATAATTGGAATAAGGGTTATTAGAACGATTGTTTATTGCATTTAAATTCTCATAAGAAAATTGAGATTCTATCATTTGTTCCAATGAGTTTTCCTCAAGCATAGGTGCTATCTGAGAATAATTCATTCCATATTGATCTATCTTATTTGATATAACAGCTATTTGGGTAGCTAAAATAGATATAGCATCAGAATCATGAATACTAGCTACTCTTTTTGGATTTACCCTTTGAGAAGGTCATTGAAAATTATTAGTAGCCATGTCATCAATTAATGAATATGCTTCATTGAAAGGTTTTGACATTAATGATCCACCAGCAACAGCGTCAATTTTTGATCTAAGAGATCCAACCAACCCATTATAAAAAGTTTGAATTATTAAACAATCTAGCAACACATGGTGTGGACACTTTCTAAAGAGATCTTTAAATTTTTCTTATGCTTCATAAATTGATTCCCCTTCAAACTGACAAAATGTTGTGATATCATTTCTAAGCTTAGTAGTTTTTGAAGGTGGGAAATATTTAAATAAGAATTTTTGTGATAAATCACCCCATGTTCTGATAGATCTAGGTGCTAATAAGTTTAACCACATCTTAGCTTTATCCCTTAGTGACAAAAGAAAAAAGTCTAAGTCTGACGACATCATTCGACACTCCATCATATTTAAATGTAGCATACAATTCTAAAAAACTTGCAAGGTGTAAATTAGGATCTTGAGTTGGAGTTCCCGTAAACTTATTGTTTTGTACCATTTGGATGATAATAAGTTTAAGCTCAAATGAATTGGCAGCTACAACAGGATTTTGAATGCTCAAATGAATTTCATCTGCTGTAGGATTAACATAATCTCTTAGAGATCTTTGATGATGTTCATTTTCTTTTTTAGTATTTTTTAAATTTCAGGCCATTTTGCTATAATAATCTCTCTCTTTTTGTTGTTTTCAATTTTTTCTAATAGTTCTTTCTAACTGTGAATTGTAAGGTAGTTAATTTTTAGATCTTACACTATGCATAAAAAAATAAAATAACTAATTAAAAGCAAGCAAACACACTTAAATAAGAAAATGATCAAACTAAACAATAAACACTCTTTTTTCATATATATGTTTTATTTATTTTGAAATAAAATAAAATAAAATATTATTATTTTCCGTTACTTCCCTAGCAACGGTGCCAAAAATTTGATGCGGGCGGATTTAGTGTGAGAATCTTGAAAATATTTTTCAATTTTACAAAATTACATATGACTGAAATATTAAAAATATGCAATATAATCCTCAAGAATATAATTTTTATAAAAAATAATTTATCTATTAAGACTCTTTTTAAACTGTCAAATCCCCTTTAAAATCAACGAAAGTATATGTATCACTCATGTAATATAGGGCTCTAATGGAGTATTAGATATCGATTCCACAAGAAAGTTTGAAAATCATAAAGTAAATTATGAAAATTATTTTATAAAAAAATAAAAACAAAAGTAAAAGTGATGCGCAAAGTTTGAAAATTAACTACTCACGTGAATGCTAATTAAAATGCAGATGTAAGACTACAGAAATTAAACTAAACTAAATACTAAACTTTCAAAAGTAAAATTACAAAAATTAAAAAAAGTTTTTGTTGTGATGGAGAGTTCAAAATTAAGAAAGCATCATTCCACCTTACAATAAGTATATGGATTGTGAAGAAATTGAAATCATTTGAGAATATA
>JXCR01121465.1:13393-41415 GCA_002079205.1 Phalaenopsis hybrid cultivar
CCTGCCCCTCTATAGCTCCCACTACTCACTCCCCTGAGGGCTAACAATCTCGCATTAGTTTTCAATCAACTGGAGCAAATTGGTGATTTTAATATGTCACCTTAAAATCTCTAATTCTGCATCCAACGAAGTATATTTCTTATTTATATGCACCAATCCCATGGATGGCATACTCTCTTATGAAATCAAATGTGATTCTCCCTATGTTGTAGAAATCATATCTCATTTAAGAACATATGTCTCTCAACAAGTTTTAACATTTAAATTGGCCAGATAAAAAATTATTATCATTTAAAATCATGAAAAACAAAATCTACTTATAAAAAATCACATCTCAAAGTAGGGAGTAGGATAGAGAAGACTACTCAAAATTCATGAGAATGATACGATAAAACACATATTTCATATATAAAAATAAGTTTTCAAAACAAAAGAAATAAAAATACAACTTATCTTACAATCCTTCCCAAGCAAATCCTTGGAAGTTCACTCCAAGCATTTTTCTCTTAACAATCACTCCCAATTCTCTCTTAGAAGTGTAATGAAGAAGAAATCTCTCATATTCCCTCTCCTCTTACAACCCTAGAAGAAAATCTCCTCTTCTTTCTCTATCTCTAACTCACGCCACCCTTTTTACTCTCTCATGCCACACTACAAAAGTCTCCTTCAAGTCTTCTTCCTTTATTTTGGGCTGCCACCTTTTGAAAAGAATTCAAAATTCCCTCCATAATTCCCTTCAAAAGACAACTCTTTTGAATTCAAAAGTTGTCATTTGATCTAAGAGTCATATCCCTTCCTAAAAGAACCTTTTAAAGTGTCTAGATGCATTGAATTACTCCAAGGGTTGTGTAGAACAAGTGTCATTTTGAAATTCATGCAAAAATTCATCTCAAACCGTAATCGTAAAATTCGCTGTTTTGGCTCCAAATTTTGTCCTTTTTACAATTTTTGCTCCAAATGCCTAAAAATTTTATACCTGCAACAAAAATACAAAAACACTCATCTTTAAAGTGTAATATCACCATAAATTAGCATGAAAAAGGTACTTTAAACAATATATTATTTTGGTGTATCATCTATCACCTTAGAAACATCAATTATACTCACATCAAAACTTATATGCTTATCTTTTTGCACATGTCCTTAGGTGATCACAACAACTCTGCCCAAAATGAAGTTTGACACTCTCTAGCTAGGTGAAATCATAGACCTCCCGGGTCTTTATGTTTCTTAATAGATTTTAACCTCACAAGTGACCAATTTGTAATGTCAATGAACAATCGGTGAAAATGTCATCACAATTTTTTAATGTAATAAAGAAATCTTTAAATCATTCTCATCCCACAAGATTAATTTCTAAGAGCAAAGAGAAAAATGAGAACTAATCAGAATTCATTGAAAATAAAACAAAAACACAAAATTTGTTTTGAAATCTAGTTATTAGAAACAAAAACATAAACATAAATATAAAGTACCTTATGTCTTCTCCTCAACATAAATTTTGGAGTCTCCTCGAAGCATTCTCCACACTCCTGCTCTTACAACTCAAAAAACACATAAAATCACACTTAAATACAAAAAATGAGACTTCCTAAAGCCTTCAAATGCTGCCAAAAAGTACTCTTTTTGTGCAATTTTTGTCCATATTAATAAATCTCTAAAAATAACCAAGGGTTACTTCAAATACTCCTTCAAAATTTTATCAAATTCAATAGATATTTAGAAAGGAAGTTATTGGCGCTATAACACTAGTCTAAGCACTATAGCGCCCACTACACTCATCTGTGGTGCTATAGCACTAGGGGGACGACGCTATGGGGCCATATGAATTGCACCATTTTTGCTCATTTTTCCCTCATTTTCTCCAAATGTCCATTCCATGTATCTGAAATAAAAAACATAGAAAATACCTTCATTTAAAATGCAATATCACTAAAAATATGCATAAAATAATCATAAATATGCACTAAAAATAGTGGATCATTCCCACAAACTTAAATGTTACTTGTTATCAAGTAACTCCTTTATACTATGTAAAAATTATAACTTGTGGTAGTGAGTTTATCTTAAACATTTACATAGTTTTGGTTCTATAGAAATGATAGTAAGACTTTATAAAAAATTTTAATAGCTCAAGTTAAAATTAAATGTAAGAAAATCTAGTTGTCAAGTCTAAGAGTTCACTTTTTATTTATTTCAAGAATAATTATAGTTTAATCATATTTTGAATCCTTAGAAAAGTTACAGTAAAATGATCTTCTTGAGAACTTTATTAGTAAGCAGGCTTAAACTTTAAGCTTTAATTTAGAAATGTAACTAAGTCCCTCTCTTTAAGATGATTCAAGTAGAGCCAATTTTTTGTTAGACATCTCCTCAAGCTTCTCCTCACATTGTTTTCATTCTTACTCTTCTTCTTCTTTTTCTTCCTTCTGATTTTCTTTTCTTTTCTTCTTTTTCTTTGCATTCTATTTCAATCCTTTCTTTGTCATGTGAGGATTAATTTATTTGGATAGACTTTAATGATTTTGGACTCCTCTATCATCTTCTTAAAGTTAAAAACTTTCAACATTTCCTTATTTTGACAAAATTGTATTAGGTTTAAAATAAATTCATAAAGTCTCAATTCCTTCTTTTTTAAGTAAAACTCTAAAATTTTTAACAATTCCAAAAATACAATTTTTTTACTTTAAATAGTAAAAACATAATCTATCCTCTCATACTAAATATTTTAACTTTAGAACTAAACTTTATTATTAAAAAATTTAACTTAAGTTTTCTATAACATTTATAATATTAAAAATATAGTTATCTTAGTTTTTCCTACCATACCACAGGTTATGTTAGAATAAATTTTAAAAATATAGTTCTCTAAGGGCCAATATAGTTTATTTATTTTTAAAAAGATTTTCTCCCTTCTCCCAAACTTAAATTTTAAATTAATTTAAATAAAATAGTTCAGGTAGAAAGAAAATATATACAGTTTAAAAATAATAGAATAGTACACGCACGAGTAATAAAGACAAGTAAAATTAGCATGTGAAAATAAAACGATCATTCTAGCATTTACATTAAAGTAAAAGATAAACATTAAAACTAATATAGCATTATAGTGCAATAAAAATAACTTTAACAGTTTAATACAAATGAAAATTTAAACATAAAAACTCTAACAAACATAGAAAAACAAACTATCTATAGGAAATCTAAACATGAAAAAAAAAAACAAAACACAACAAAACAAACAGATAACAATACTCATCATCACCATCTTCATCATCATCTTCATCATCATCGTTACCGAAGTATAAATCCTCCTCCATATAATCAAGTTTATAAGGTGTATATCTGGGGTAAGTAGGAAATACTACCAAATAGTCACCCCTAAAGAATTTCTTTCATTATAAGCAATATCATAATCAAATATGCTCTCTATATACTAATCATTATGACAAAGACGGGCTTTTAAAATTTTTTTGTTGATTATGTAATGTTAAGATATCTCCTTGTTGAATAAATAATTTTTCCATTGCTGCATCAAGTGAAGTTGTACCAAAATAAGAAGGTCTAGAAGTTGAAGCTGAAGCTGAAGTAGATGAATATTAATGCTTCTACTTCTAGATCTTTCTCCAGTATGTTTTCAATATATCTCCAAATTCATTTTTCCAATATGTTTATGATATGGTAAAACTTCTTCCCAAGTTTCATATTTTACTCAAGATTCAATACACATGGCAGTAATAAGAGCAGGATACCCCATACCTCCAGGAGTTCCTCCAATGAAGAAATAAGCATATTCTTATAAATCAAAGAGCCAATGTCAATTGTTTTGTTCATCTGAATGCAATAGTCCAATGGGGATCTTTCTCAAGTTACCTCACTAAAGTGATTAGTAGGAAGCACTCTACTAGAACTAAAACAATGTCATGCACGATAATGAACATTTAGCTTTAAGAAGGAAAAGCTTACCCGGCGTCCATTCTTAATCTTCCATACTCCATTAGCATAAAAAAATTGCATAATCTCATCCAATTCATCTTCAGTAGGATGAAATTTAAAATAAAAACAAGTAGGAACACTTTAAAGCTTGTAAATGTTATTGATCCAAAATAGAACTTATATCCATGTAGTGCCCTCTCACATAAAAAAAATCATCAGATTCATCAGAAAAATTCAAATGGTCTTCTCTAACAACACAAATCACAACAAAGATAGTAAAATAATAAAAACTATCCCACTGTCGCTTTGGAATACACATAAAATAAATAGTCTTTTTATGTACACATTTTTTTACCTATTTTTGAGACATTGCGCTTTACTAAAAGATAATTGTGTGTTTTCTTTTAGGTACAATCAAAAGGATGGAAAATGATAAAAGGAGTGAAAAATGATCAAATTTAGAGCAAAAATGAAGAAGGTGCGTAAATTAATCAAGGTGCCTAAGCACCCAGGACTGGCGCTTACACGCTTATTAAACAGAGGGAGCCACACCTAAGCCTCTGGTTCCCCACTCTTAATCGCTAGAAGTAGTTATTTGATGATTCATTGAATTTGAATGAATTTTTGAAGAGGTGTTTGAAGCAACCCTTTGTGAAATCTGAGAAATTGTTAATGGACACAAAAATTCATTATATTGGCTTTTGAAAATAGGCAACTTCAAGAAGATTCACTGAATGGAGACACATTTTGAAGAGACACCAAGGCACCTCTTGTAAAATTATAAAAGAAGCCATGGAAGGGAGAGTCCATCCAGACCAATCCATTGCCAACCACCACATACGTCACCACCGCCACCCATCGCTGGCCACAATTCTTTTTATTTTGACTGTATTTTTTATTGTAAGAGACGGAAGAGATTCAAAGGAACATCAAGCCTTTTGTGGTGAGAATTTGAGATAAGGTTTTATCTTTGTGACTACATCTGGTTTTAATTTAGACTTTTTGTTCATGCGCATGATTTCTGTTTTCAAGCTCAAGTGTAGTTGTGTTTTCTCCAAGTAAGTAGTTTTCTTTATCTTTTTCCTTAAAATGATAAGTGATTAAGTATTAGAGGGAAGTTGTGTGAAGTATTACTCTTTAATTTTGGATGAAGTTGTGATGATTTTAAACCTTTTACTTCATTTACTTCTTGATTTGGCAAATTAAGATGTTAATACCTTTTGTGAGAACATGTAAGATCCGAGATGGTATTATCTCTATCAAAAAATGGTAAGAATCACATTTGATTTCATGGATGATAATGTAGTTCATGGGGTTAAGTGCAAATAAATTGGGAAATAAACTTTGAAGGGTGTAGAATTAGAGAACTTTAGAGTGACGGGCTAAAACCCCTAATTTGGTTTATAATTCTAGGCTTTGAAACGAGGTGTTATCCTCCAGGTGGATAGAATATGGAACTCTAGAGTGAGATCTAGTATCTACCTTAACTAACCTGTCTTCAAGTCTATTCAAACTATATATTAGTCAATGTTCTTTATAGCATTTCTAATAAGAGTAAAGAATATTATTGCTCCTTTTTGACACAGCAAAATTAGAATACTTCCACAAAAAATTCTTATACTTGTTATTAATTCATGATAAGGAGAAAGATATTTTATTTATATTGTCTTCATCTTGCAAATATCGAGTTAAATTAGTTAGTTTCTTACTTTATTTTCAATTATCCAAAAATCATAAAAAGAATCAAACTTTCATTCCTATTGTAGCATCTAGAGTTTAAGTAAGAATATTTTACTAATTAGAATTTTGTTATATAATTTCTCCTATTTTTTAAAGTTCATATTGTAGTTTTTCATGTGGGTTTGATATTTGGGGCTTAATAAAAAGGTCATATATTACTTCATATGAATACATATACTTGCATAGTATTGTTAACCTCACTTTTGGTTGAGGTCTAGTTTCCTCTTTAGTAGCCTAGGGTCCAGCCATAGGACTTTCCTGTTGACTATTTTTAGAGGACTACAAAAATGAACCCTCACCATTAAAAATTCTAAATCCTTCTTTACTCAACTTGAAGTTCCCAATATTAATCCTGACCTCTAGCACTTAGTAAGTAGGGTCAATATTAAGGAGCTCAAGAAGAGTCCCCATAGGATGGTCAAGCCTTAGGACTAACCTTGGGTGGTGTGGTCTTGGCTAGGCTAGCTTGAACACACTACACTTTCTCATAAACACCAAACCCTAGGACCCCTTGATTTGGTCTCTTAACTCCTTTGGGAAAGCTCATATGGGTAAACCCAAACCCCTAGTCCTTAGCTAAGAGGGTTAGGACCAGCATATTGACCATCCAAAATGAGTTCCCGTATGACTCCTATTGGTTTGACATGGCTTCATGGCTTACTTGCTTATCCTATCCCAAGATCACCAAATTACAAAAATACCCCTACAACCCTAATTTTTGACAAAAAACCTAAGATTACCCAAAATACCCAAATATGCCCAAAAGTTATCTCAAATCATTCCCCACTACCTAAGTTGACCAAAATTCACCAAAATTCCAAAATCCCCAAAATACCTCCATATTTGCCAAAATGACTGAAATGCCCCTCATGAAAATAATTTTCAAAGATTTAAAAAGTTTCAAAATCATCACAAATATTCCCAATTTCAACTTTGAACCATTAGAATGACTCAAATTGACCAATTTGACCCATTTTGATGAAAAGCCCTAAATTGCCCTTAAAGGTCCAATTTCCCCAAATTAGCCTCAATCTTGGCTTAAAATCTTTCCCAATTTTAATTCTAAACAAAAAAACGACAACCCTAATATGAATTAAAACCAAATACGAGCCCAATTTGATCAAATTGCAAGTCTGATTTCAACCCAAATCAAAAAGCACCAATTTTGACCCTATGTCCAAATCCCCAAATTGGCTCTTCAATTCAATTTAAAATCACTTGAAACCCTTTCCAAATTCTTCATGACATATCCTTACTCCAAATTAAATATTGGGATGGCCCAAAATTTAATCCAACTGAGCCCAAACTCAAGCCGACCATACAATTTCTAACAACCCATTAAAACTAAGCCCAATTTTAAATTCCTTGAAATTAAAAGCCCACATGACAAAATCATTTCATCATCCAATTAAATCAAACCATACACCATGATATTTGTAACTTTAGCCTCTTCCACATTTAAAATCATGAAAACACCATTTAAAAATTACTAAAAATTCCAAAAATTCTTTTCATGCAAAATCACCAAGCCAAAGGGAAGCCATGAAGCCATTCTCAAGCCACAGATGAGCCATGTGAGCCTTTCCACATCACTAAGTTATTAATGGCAAGAGTAAAAGCCACTTTTAAGCTCCCTTAAGATTCTATTTAACCACTCCCATGAATCACTTAAACCCATGCTCAGCCCAAATCTATTGGATGGGGACTTCTCCTCACCATTTGAACTGGCTCACCCGGCCTTAGTCAGCTCGGTGAGTCGCCCAAGCCATTTCCATTGTTCTAAAACCAAGCTAAACCAAAGTTGACCCAATCTCATTTCCATTTTATTTAATCTCCTCTACCAATGCAAAAAACCAGTTGGTTTCACATTAGTCCACCACTAACCATCCTCAATGGGAGAGTGACCTGAGCATGGTCGGCCAACCACCTTGGGTGCTGGATTTGGTAGCCACTATTTAGGTCATGGTCACCAAACCCAAAAGACCCACCTAAGCCAAAACTCAAAATTACACCCATCCAACTGGCACCGAGCCAATTAAACACTTTCTCCTTTATTCCCTTGCCCTAAATAGTCTCTCAGCTACCTCAGCCCTCAGCCATCCATGGCAGCCACTATGGCCTCCTCTGTTTAAGCTCACCCTCCACGAGCAAAAGGGGAGAGCTTGAAGTTTCTTGGGAAGACTTTGCCAAATTGTTCCCATAGCTTCTTTAATACCTCTTGAGTTTAATTTAAACATCCTCCAACCCACTTCCCAACTAACCAGAGCCAATTTTTTAACCCTAATTTGAGCCTGAAATAGGACATCCTTCAAAACTCTATCAAATCCAAATTAATTGCACCCACACCATCCCCTGAGTGAGAGAAGAAATCCCCCAGAAAAGCTCCATCACCAGACCACCCAAGCATAAACTATGCTCAACACCCAAAATTGGCCTTGGTTAAAATAGTACCTAGGCACTTCACCACAACCCAAGGCTTCATCTAGGAGCTCTATAGACACAACTCAAACTTTTGGAAGCACCCAATCAAGGCCACACCTCTTAGGCGAAGGTATTGAAATCTCCCCTTAAAACAAGCCTATTTATATCCTCCATGCTTATAAAATTGATTTAGTACTTGATTAATGGTATGGATGTGTTCGTCTCATCAAGTGAAGTTGATAGGAGAAAACCGCACTTGATTTGGTTAACTATCGAGAGAGATATTAAGGATAGAAGTTGGACGACTCACGATTTTGGCTCATCGGGTATGATGACGAAGGACCGTCTGATCGTGCATGCATTAGACGGATGGATGAGATAAAGTTGGATGGAGGACTGGAATGAAAAGGTGGGCCAAGTTAGCCCAGAGATGTCTGGCGGTGCCGATCCAGAAGACGCCGTGTGGAAAGTTCGGAGACGCCGAGGATTTCATGGCACCACACCGGATAAGTAGAAAATAAGTGATTTAATTGATTTATTTAATTCAAAGACCTTTAAAAAGCCATCTCTTGGTGTAGAAAAATCATAAAATTAATCCACATAAAGTTAATACATCAAACAAAGGAGAATAATGTGGAAATGTTTTGATGTTTGTTTGATTCATGTCCGATTTTTTATTAATTAAATAGTGGATTTATTATTTGGATTCTCCATTTGCATGGACATTTCACCATGACTTGATTTTTGGTGCTTTGGTCCTCTCTATCATGAGGGATCTTCCGTGATTTTTTTGAGGTTAGGGGAGATCTCTAGGCAGAGATCTCTAATTTTCAAGTTGATGGTCCTTATGTTGGTAAAACAATTATAATAAGTGAAATATTAACCAAAAAAATACAAAACTTATTTCGGTAGGTTCATGGTGGTCAGAGGACCCTAAGAAAAATATAAACTTAGTTTAACTCATTAAAAATAATTCTAATTGTCACCGACCCCTAAAAATGAAATAAAAATAAATTAGAGTAATTATAAATGTAAGTGGCATAAAAATTATTGTCCACTATGATCTAATATTGGAGGGGCTTCCCATAAAAATTTAAGTCAATTGGAATTAATTTGACCACTAAAATGGATTAATTAAGTGAAATGACATTTTTGACACTGAAATAATTATACTAATTAAAATATAACTAAAAAAATCATCAAATTGGTTTTGGGAGCTCCTTATGACTAGAGGATCCCATGAAAAATAAAAGTGTAATTAAAATAATTACTTCATTTTTAAGTTATTCTTAAGTATTTAAAAAATTAAAATTTAATCTGAAACTCATGAAAATTAACAAATTGTAAAAAATATACTATAATGTCACATTTGGCTTCCTAATCACTTGGGACCAATCAAAATAATTTTCGTAATTTTTTATGTCAAGATATTAATTTTTAAAAGCTTAAAATGAATTTTCTTTATTTTTCCACAAAAATAATTCTACTAATTAAAATTTTTATCACAAAAATATGAAACTTATTTCTCTAAGTTCCTTGATTTTAAAGAGATTTAATAAAAATAGATATTTAATTTTCCATTTAAATAATATTTTACTTTTAATTAATGCTCAAAATAAACAAATAATTCTAATAATTAAATTAAACATCTAAAAATCAATAGTACTTGTCCAAGTGGTCCTCTATTTTAGTTGAACCTCCAAGAATTTTCTTAAGGACAAAAGCTTTGTTTTGTTTGAGTTATTGAATTTTCATTGAAAATCCCTTTTTTTGCGTTAAAATAATTATAAAACTAAATAAATTCAGAAAAATCACATTATCTCTTACGATGTCTTAATTAATCCATGAGTGGGGTAAAAGAAAAATTTTAAAGTCATTTGAGTTTGATTTAATGAATTATGAAGTGTTAAGGCTTTAAGGCCAAAAGGGTAATTTTGGAATTTAAGCCCTAATTAATATTTAGGCTAACCAAAGGGTAAATGGGTAACAAATGAGCTTAATGGACATGTCTTGTTGATTGAAATATGAAAGGGATAAATGGTAGCAACCAATCTTACTTTGGTCTCATTAAAGATAAATTTGTAATTTTTCAAATTGGTGAACTTTGGAAGAATAATTAAATATGAAGATATTACGCTGAGGGGTTTGACTTTGAAAGATTATAATCCACTAACTTGAAACCCCAACTAAAGGTTTTAAAATAATTTATGACATACGATAAGGATTAAAAAAATAAATATTCAAAATTTTCTAACAATTACAAATTTACCCATTAAGATTTAAGGGCTTAGTGGTGAATTAGGCTTAATCAAAATCTTGTCTAATGAGGCTTAGAAAATGACCTATAATTAATTTTAATTTTTTTTAAAACACTACAAGCCCATCTTTGAAAATCAAATGGACTAAGTTTTTTTAATTAAGCTAAATTATCCCTAAGGGGCTTTACCCGTATAATTTGTAAGTGAAACATCAAATGATATATACCCCACTTAAAGGGATAATCAAAACACAAATTTCCTTGAGCATAAGGGTATGAATTGGGTGAACCACCTAGTAAACATAATAAGACCAAAATGAGCTTGATACAATTTGAGGGACTATGAAATCTCTAGGGTATTACCTGAGACCTTTTCATAATCCTTTGGGAATCTCGGAAGACACTTGGACATAGTATGATTTGCTTAATGGAATCATCCCCAGAGATGATCAAATTTGACTGATGCACTAAAAATATATGCATTTTTAGACCAATATTTTATACTCATTTTTGGTGATATTGTGCTTTTAAAAAATGTATTTTTCATATTTTATTGCAGGTTGATGATTTTAGCACTTGAAGAAAAAGGAAGAAAAAAGGATGAAATTTGGAGTCAAAATAGCATTTTGGAAGAAATACTCACCGCCAATGGCGTCTTCGGCGTCAGACTGGGTGCCGAAGATGCCATTTGATAGAGAGCACAAGAAATAATTCGGACAACGGGCACCGACGACAACGCCAATGTTAGTGCTGGGCAAATTTTTATAAGAGTTGATGAATTTGGACGCTTTTTGAAGAGTTACTGGATACACCTCTTGGAAAGTCAACATTATGCTCTATTTAGAGCAAAAATGGATTATAGAAAAGGGGTTAGTGTGTCATTGAGTTTTCTTTATTGTTCTAGTGTGTGTATTGTTTAGTGTGGTAAATCTAAGTCTGATTTCTCCTAAGAGTTATTGGAGAGGGAGAGAAGTGAGAGATTTCTTCTTCCTTACATCTTTCAAGAGAGAATCAAGAGTCTTGTAAAGCGAGAAAGAGTTCAAGAGAAGCTATAATGGATTTACTTTGAGGAAGAGTTAAAGATAAAAAGTGTTTGTTTATTATTGTTATATAAACTTTATTTTATTTATGAAATTCATATTTTATCGTATCTTTCTCATGAGATTTGAGTAATATTCTTTGTCTTTCTCCCTACTATGAGAAATGGTGAAATGTAGATATAATTTAGATGCTACAATTTTAAAATATAAAATAAATTGTGATAATTTTTCACTCCTTTCTTAATTTAGTTTTTATTTTGGCCAATTGAAATGTTAACATCTATTGTGAAACATAATATTCGGGAAATGGAGTATGAGTTTTGCAACAAAGTGAGGATCACATTTGATTCCATGAAGGAGTGTTTTATTCATGGAATTGAGTGCAAATAAATAGGGAAATATTTATTATTGGGCGAAGAATTGGTGATTTTAGGGTGACAAACTAAAATCCCTAATTTGTTCTTAGTGCTTACGAACTAAAGCGAGAGTTAGCCTTCAGGGGAAGGAAAGTGGGAGCTCTGAAGTGAGAGCCAGTATCCTCCCAACCTAGCCACAAATTTAGAAACCAAACCTTAGATTAGCCAATGAATCTCTATAACACTTTACTAAGGGTAGAGAATTAAAATTGCTCATATTTGGCACAAGACATTTTGAAACCATTTATCTCTCTCATTAAACCAAAAAATACATTATAGTGGGAAAGATGCTTTCTCATATTAGATAACTTCATCACAAAAAAATATAATTTGGTAGTTATTGTTTAGCTTTGCTTTACAGTTTTATTAGTAGTTGGTAATTTAGTTCTGATAGCACCTTAAACATTTGAAATTAGAGTAGTAGATTTTCTTTATTATTGTGAATTTCCTAATTTAAGTTTTCATTGAAAATTTAAACCTTCCTTGTGGGATCTATAGTTGAGGCTTAAACAGAAAGTCTTGTATTACTAGATAACGATACGTATACTTACAAAGAATCCTAACATAAATTGCTTCAATTTCTTATTCATAAAATAATGAATCTAGTTTTTGGCATTGTGCAAAGCGGAGTCAACTTTATTTCTTCCCCCCACAATCTTAAATTTTTAAGTAATTTTAAAAATGTTATTTGTAAAAAATTTAGTTGGTGAAGAAAAAAACAGTAAATGAATGAAAATAACAACTAACCTGTAGAGAATTTCTTACTATGAAATTAGGCTCTAGTATACTGCAGGTACTAACTTTAAAAATACAAATAGGCTTTAAAGCATTAAATGAGACATAATATATTCTAAAGAATTTGTTAAGACTTAAAAACAAAAATAAAAAACTGAAAATGTAGGAAAAGTGTATATCAACAATTACTATTACAATTTTAAGTTCACAACATATTGAAAGTATTTACGATTGCAATTTTAAATGTTAACCACATAACATCCCACCAACATACAACCAAACAAACAACTAAAGAAATAAACTAAACTCCTAAAAATATCAATCTTCATCACCTTCCTCATCATCATCATAATCATCTTCTTCTTCTTCTTCATTATCGTCATCATGAATAAGAGCATAAGAAGTGAAGTTGGGGCAAGTAGGAAATTCCACATTTGATTCACCCCTAGGATATCTATCCATAGCTTCCTCCAAAGCTATATTAATTTGAACTCTCCTCTGCTTATACTCATTGTTATGAGCATTTTTTGCTCTAATTTCTCCAATATGATTATGAATATTAACTATATCTAATTGTTTAATCATGAGTTGGTCCATAATGTTCTCAAGTGATTCTAAACGAGAAGTAGTTGCCCTTGCAGCTGATGTAGAGGGTCTATCACTACCTCCACTCATGGTCTCAACAAATGATTTAACCCTCTGAATCGTATGCTTCTGAATAGGATTTTATGGTTGTAATCTTTCCTCATTTATATGGGACTCTACTCCTAATTTCTTACATAGAGTGAAAATCAGGGCAGGGTAATCCAAACCACTAGCTGTAAAGCTCTTAGCTATGCTCCATGCATGATGAACTATGAGAGCACCAACATCTATTGCTTCCATGTTTTGAATGTAATAGTTTAATACAACCCTAACTTTCTTTAGATCAGCGAGAAGATTTGTAGGCAGTATTTTAACAGAGATGAAGTTGTGCCATACCTTTGACTGAATAGTCAACATATAAGCAGAGAAGTTAAATTTCTTATTATTTTTATTTCTCCATTCTCCTCTTCCGTCAGTCAGATAGACAATCACTTCATCCAGTGATGAATCAGTCATCACGAATGTAGCATATTCATCATGAAATACATTCCTCAATCCCAAAAAAAGCATTGATCCTTTCTCCAGAAAATTCAACATGCTTACCTTTTACAAGGATGTGATCATCATCAGTGAACCTCAAGTTGGCATAAAACTCCTAAATCATTGGAAGAATGGCTGTTGTAGTGAAATAGCAAAATTGTCCCCAATTTCTAGCTATGATCAATCTCTCAATCTCGCCACTCGGGTTAGCAAACGTCCGTTCCTGGATCAATATTCTTGATTCTATTTGAGTGTTATAACTATGTTGGGCCTTGAAATTAACAAATGTTCTTGTATCAAAATCATCTGACAACCTTCCTCTCCTTACTCGTGGAGCCATTTGAAGTTCTATGAAAATCCAAATAAATTCCAAATAAATTACAAAATAAAAAATCTAACTCCCAAAGTAAGATTATTTGGTAGGATACTTTTCACCATGAGTTTTCTTCAAGGTTTTTTATAAAAAATCTTAAATTTCAAATTTTCCATAATGTAGGAAAAGTACATTATGAAAATAAATTTTTTTTTTAAGTTAAAGTGAAGCTCTTACCAAGAGAGGATGAAATCTAAGATCTTTGTCCTCCAAAATCTTCTCTATTGCGCTCAATGTGAAGCGTTAGGTCAAGGTTGATAGGTAGGAGATGACCCAAGCATTAGAAATGGAGTTTTACTATGCGATTTTGCGATTTTTAAGGCAATCTGGCATTTTTTGGAATTAACAAAACTTACGCCAAATTTGGCACATAACGTGCTGACTCTCTATAAATTGGCGCATCTTGTGCCATTTTAGCACATCTTGTGCCAATGCCTTAATCTTTCCAGATTTCATTTTATGTGGAAATCTGCAGTGCACCGCTTTACGTCTACCTCAAATTAACTCAAATGAACTCTTATAATCATAATTAAACATTACTCTATCACCAAATCTTCACCAACAACAAAACAACTCACTTATATATATAAAATCCATGCTATTAAATACTAATATTTTTCAAGGTAAATAATTTCTAATTCAATGCCCAAAGCAAACCAAACATCATAACACTAAAATCTAAACATCAAAATACCAAACTCAAACATAGATAGAGGTCAACAATAAAGGTAAATGCAATCTAACATAACAAAACAACTAAATCAAGCAGTACTAAACAAAATGTTTCGTGCATAGAGTAAGTTCAAACTTCTTCTTCACTCTCGTCCGCCTGAATATCTCTCATAGATTGGTAGTGCACATACAAGTTGTAGAAGGGTTAATAAGGAAACTCATAAGTTGAATCCTCCCTTATCCAAGCATGTTTCTTGAACATATGTACCAGAACATATTCAATACGACCAGTATATTCAAAATGTTATTTTAGTCTCCAATCCAGATAATCCAACATTTTAGAAATATTCCCAATTGCATGCATAAGATTCTACACCCCTTTTTCTATCTTTTTAATTCTTTTCAACAGTGTGTTTGAACTGAGGTAAAGCTGAATAAGTAATGAATTTTAGGATGCTTAATCCATCAAAAAATTCATATCATTCTCATAACCCATTCCAATATAGTTTCAATAGAATTATGGATCAATCAGCTTCGAAGGAAGAAGCAATTTTTCGCTACTCTCATATGGTACTTGTGATTCACTGCACAGTAGGAAATAAGTGGATGGATGTACTATTCCAGTAGTAAATCCATTGACAATAAAACTGATCCCAAATTTTTATATGTAAGGATTTATGAAGTTGACACAACTACAGTGCCAAAAACTTGATCCTTATATGAAAAGTAAGTTGTGTAAAATATATATAATTATAGGCAATTAATAATGTGATTCTACACAAGTATACTTATCATCATCAAGTAATAATGGACTTTTTATTAAAGCCACAAATATCGATCCCACGGGGAAGGTGTAAGTTGGCAATGATAAATTTTAACAGGAAATTTACAAAAAATCAAACGAAATCACTGTCTCTAATTTTGAATGTTGAGAT
Organism: Phalaenopsis hybrid cultivar; assembly: GCA_002079205.1. Classification (NCBI taxonomy): domain Eukaryota; kingdom Viridiplantae; phylum Streptophyta; class Magnoliopsida; order Asparagales; family Orchidaceae; genus Phalaenopsis; species Phalaenopsis hybrid cultivar. Next base: position 29,044 of record JXCR01121465.1, read on the forward strand.
ATTAACCAAACTAAATTACTTAATTATTAGCAAAATGGAAATGCAACTTTTAAATATTAAATACTAATCTAAGAACTATGTTTAGGTAATGAAAATTTTTTATGAGAAAAAACATCCTTCCCACTACAATGAAATTCTGATGAAATGAGATGAGAGAAATGTTTTTAATATGTATTGTGCCAAATTGGAGCAATGTTAAATCTCTAGGTTGATACAGTGCATAAAAAATCATTGGCTAATCTTAGGTTTAGTCCTTAAATTTGTGGCTAGGCTAGGAGGATACCGACTCCCACTCTAGAGCTCCCACTTCCCTTCACTTAAAGGCTAACTCTTGCTTTAGTTTTTAAACACTAAAACTAAATTAGGTATTTTAGTCTGTCACCCTAGCGATTCTCCAATTTTACACCCAACAAAGAATATTTCCCTATTTATTTGCACTTAATTTTATGAACAAATTTCTCCTTCATGAAATCAAATGTGATCCTCACTCTGTTGTAGAACTCATACTCCATTTTCTAGATCATATGTTTCACAACATAATTTAACAAATCAATTGGCCAGACTAAAAAGTAAATTAAGTTAGAAATTGAAAAATCATCACAATTTATTTTATATTTTAATTATGACACTTTCATTCTATCTCTTCATTTTATCATATCTTAGAGTAAGGGGAAAGATAGAGGGAACTACTCAGACTTCATGAGAAAGATACGACAAAACACAAATTTTCTATACAAAATAAAGTTCATACAACACTAAATAAACAAACAGACTTATCTGTAACTCTTTCTAATAGCAAATCCTTTGTAGCCTTTCCTTAGAAATGCGGGAAGAAGAATTCTCTCACTTTTCTCCTGCTTACGAAAAGTTTCACTCTAAATCTCACCACAAAAACTCTAAACTATGAAAGAAAAATCATTAATTGACTCCAATATAGTAGTGGAATGGAATGATGTGAATCGAAAAATGAATGTAGAGATGTGAAAAATGTAGAGGAGTGAATTTTCTGATGAAATTCGGCCGCAAATAGAGCCCAAGGTCGGTTCTCTTAGAGGTGCCTCCAAAAATTCCTCAAAAAGTCATGTAAATACGTCGAAACTTCTAGAAACGGGGCCTGCACTACCTCTGGTGCCGTCGACGCTGAGTAAAAATCTCCAACATTAAATTGTTCTCCGCCGTCGCCGATGGCCTCGGAGCTGCCAGCGCTGAGCATTTCTTCAAAAACTTAATTGTAACTCTAAATTTCATCCTTGTTGATTTCTTTTAGCTTTAAGCTCTAAAAAATAAACAAACTACAAGAAAACATAAAAAAATACCTTCCATTAAAGTGCAATATCACAAAAAAATGAGTATAAAATATGGGTATAAAAATGCAAATATTTTTCATGTATCAAAATCCACCAAACTTACATGTTACTTGTCCTCAAGTAACTTCTATACTACATAAAAAATATGACTTATGAAAAAGAATTTAATTTTTAGACTTCCATATTTTAGTTTTTTAAATATAATAGTTTTAACTTAAGAAAAAATTAAAACAACTCCAGTTAATACTAAATGTGTAAGGATATTCAGTAATTAAGTCTAAGGTTTCTCATCATCTATTTCTTTCAAGAAAAATTGCAATTTGTTATATTAAAGTCACTTAAGAAATTCATATGAAAAAGAAATTCATAAATGTTTATTAAAAATTAAGTTAACATTCAAATAAAAAGTTTACAAAATGTGTCCAAGTCTTTTTCCTTAAGTTTATTCAAGTGAAGTCATTTTTTAATTAGGCATCTCCTCAAACTTCTCCTCATATCTTTTCTTTTCCTTTTTCTTTTTTTTTCTTTTTCTTTTTTTCTTTTTATTTTTTTTCTTTTTTCTTTTCTTTTCTTTTCCTGAGGATTACTATATCTGGATAGCCTTTAATTATTTTGAACTTAACTATCCTCTTCTTAAAGTTAACAACTTTTTACATCTCTTCACTTAACAAATTTATATTAACTTTTAGATTTCATAAAGTTTAATTCTTTTCTTTTTACATGAACCTCTTTAAGATTTTTAATACTTCAAAAATACAAATTTCTTTTATTAAAAATAGAAAAACATAGTCTTATTCTCTTTTACCAAATATCTTAGCCCACAAAATTAGCCTTTATTATTGAAAACTTTTACTTAAATTTACTATATATTTAAAATCATAAATATAGTTATCCAAAGTTAACTCCTAATACCAAAGGTCATGTTAAATTTAAAATTTTGATATAGTTAAGTGAGGACAAATAAAATTATGTTCTTTTCTAATAATGAATTTGTTCTCCCCCCCCCCCCAAACTAAAAATTTTTAAAAGACTTTTACATGAAGAACTTTAAAAATGAAGGGCAAAATAAAGCATTAAATACATAAAAAAATTCATACTTATTGGACATTCTAATTTTTGAAAATAAATTTTGAAATGTTGCATGTGCTAATATAAAAACTATAAGGCTAAAAACATTAAATTGCACATAATACATATAAAATTTGTTGCAAAATTGCTAATCACAATACATAACAAAGTGTTGGAAATAACTATAGAACTAAACTAAATTCTTAAAATGGAAACAATTTTCACATTACAGTTTCACATAACATAACAATAAAGTCTCAATAACAACATAACACAAACAATACAATCACACAGTACAAACACATACAAACAAACAAACAAAAAGATCACCAGTCATCATCTTCCTCATAATCAACATCTTACTTCTGCGGCCGATATGGAGTATAAGTAGGGTGAATAGGGAACTGAACTATATGGTCACCCCTAAGGTATCTCACTATAGCATCATCATATTCAAATTTCTAGCGAATCAAATCATCAGTGTGAGCATTTCTGGCCTCCATATTCTGTATCCTATGATCCATCCTCAAAATATCCTCCTATTGAATCATCATCTAGTCCAACAACTCCCTGTTGCTGGGGTCACTTGAAGTAGGCTCACTAAGGGTTCTAGAAGTAGAAGGAATATCCCTGGCCTATCTTCCAGATCTCCAATCAACATGGGAGTCATAAGTCTTGATGTTGGTAGGCCCAATGGGTTTCTGAGGCTCAATCCTCTCCTCATCAGGTTTGAAATCAACTCCTACATGCTCACAAAGTGTGTAAATCATAGCAAGCTGCGCCAATCCACCAGCGGACTCTCCCAGAGGAAAAGATCAAGTGTTCATATAAATGATAGAGCCTACATTTATATCCGTCATTTGCTGAATACAGTAGTTCAAGATGGCTCTATCCTTGGTCACTTCACTATGATGATTCGTTAGAATCATCCTCCCAAAAATAAAATAGAGCCAAGCTTTAGATATAACATTTAACATAGAAAGGGGAAAGTTAAATTTAACTCCATTTTTTATTTTCCAAGCCCCTTTTTCAATTGTCAGAAAAGAAATAACTTCATCTAAAGCCTAATCTGTGGCAGAAAAAGAATGATACTGGCATCTATACACATCTTCTAATTGATAAAACTCATTAATTTTTCTTTGAGTAAACTCCACCCTTTTTCCTCAAACAAAAACAAAATCATCAGAAGCATCAACAAGGTTGGCATAAAATTCCATTACAATCCCAGCTATCGTATCGGTAGTAAAATAACAAATTTTTTCCAATTGTCGAGCGATAATCAATTGTTCAACTTCTCCTCCCAAAATTTTAAAATCTCAGTCCTGAATTACTTTTTTATTTTCTTACAAACAATGAAATTGAGCACTGGCTCTAAAGCTAGCAAATCTCTGCTTGTCATATTTTACTTTTCTTTTGCTTGATCTAGGTGCTATAGGAAATCAAAAAAAAATTGAAAAATACTGAATAACTCCCAAAAATTTCGAAAATCAAAACGTAAACTAATTTAAACTTAAATCTACTAAGTAAGAGTTCTTCACCAAAATATTTTCTCAAAATTTTCAAAAAAATTTCAAAATTTTGGGTCTAGTCAATGTGAGAAAAATCTTTGGTGAAAACAAAAAATTTTTACTTTCAAGTGTAGCTCATACCTAGAGAAGATAAAATTCAAAGTTTCTTTGCCTTAAAATTGCCTCAAATCTACCCAAAATCAAGCCCTAGGTGTAAAATTGAAGGTTCAAGGTGACTTAAGGGGGGGGGGGTAAGAAAGGAGGTTTGCGGTGAAAATCATGAATTAAAGAGTTAATTCACTGCTCTCGCGTCAAGGGCGCCATCAGCGCCAATGCCAGCGCCGTTGATGCTGAAGGCCCGAAATTTACTATTTTGATTTTTCAAATTTTCATTTTCCTTTCAATTTTCTCCAAAGTTTTTAGTATTTTTAAACACAAATTTTTATCTAAATTAATGAATACACATTTCACAAACAATCATTTTCACAAACAACACCAAATTGTCTTTTATATATGAAAATACACTTTTTACAAACACATTTCACAAATTCATACCTATTAAACAAACTAATAATAAATCAGCGTCTAAATCAAGCCACAACACTAAACGCTGACACAAAACTATACGCATAGTCAAAGTTTAGAATTCTAAAGCAAAAACAAACCAAATCAAACCTAACCAAATCCATACAATTACACTAAAACACATGAACATTTTTAAGCAAGTACTTCCCACATATCACTTTCATCCGTCAGAAAATTATAAATATCTTGCATCAAATCTCTCTTAGGAATGAAATTTGCATAATGATAGATTAGAAAATTTTCTATCATATACAATTCATTAATCCTTGCAGATGTAAATGATACAGCCTTACCTTAAACGAAGACAACTCCTTGGGCACTTCCATGTAAATTTGCATAGAACTCCTTCACTACAGGTATAACAACCGCAACGACAGTGTAACACAAAACTTCCCATCGTCTTTACAGAATGATCTTGTCAACTAAAGCACTTGGATTGATCAACCGAGTATTTTTTTATTTGGAAGCCATGGAATCCAAAAAGTTAATCTTGAGGTAATATTAATCCAAAAATACCATGGAATCTAAAATTTTCTAGGCTTCTTAGGCAGTTTTAAGGACTTCAAAAACACCTCCTAGTTGTTATTATGGAGCAAAATCTTGCCAAAGTCCTCCAAAAGTTGTAGGAACCGTCCAAAACACCTCGGCTCCGCTGACGCTCTCGAGGGACGTTGCGGGTGATGGATCAATTTTCTTGGGTGTCGTCGGCGCCCATTCTGGCGCCCACGGAGCCAATGGCCAAATTTTTGGGATTTTTTTTTTATTTTTCGTTCAATTAAACCTCAACTTTTCTCCAATACTAATATTAGGCTTAATTTATAATAAATGTAATTTTTAGGATTATTATCTACTAATATGTAAGACACTTAACAAAATAAATAGTAATACATAAACATATAAGTATTGGTTGCCTCCCATAAAGCGCTTGGTTTAATGTCATCAGCCTGACATACCATTTGCTTAGTTGGGTCGACTTAACATTAAAACTTCTTGAAATAGAGGCATGTGCCCTTAATAATAGTGTTTCAAACGATGCCCATTAATTTTAAATATCTTTCCAGTACTAGAGACTTTAATAAAAAAAGTTCCATAATGATATACTTTAATTACTTTAAAGGGCCCTAATCATCTGGATTTATTCTGGAAACAATCTCAATCTTGTAATATATAACTGAACTTCTTGTCCAGGTTCAAATTTCTTTTGAATAATCTTCCTATCATGCCATATTTTTATTTTCTCTTTATAAATTTTTGCATTATCATATGCTTCATTTCTAATCTCCTTGAGTCATTGTGTTGCAATAATCTTTTCTCACTAGCCTCTTTTAGATTAGAATTAAATTCCTTAATAGCCCAAAATGCTTTATGCTCTAATTTTACATGTAAGTGACATGTTTTTCCAAATATCAGTCTGTATGGAGACATTCTTATAAGAGTCTTATAAGCAGTTCTATATGCCCATAATGTTGTGTCAAGTCTAGCAGACCAATATAATTTATAAGGATTTACAACCTTTTCTAAAATACGTTTAATTTCATGATTTGATATCTTTGCTAAACCACTAGTCTATTTTCCTCAATCAATTAAGGTATTTGAGAATAAATCATTCTAATTTAGTCTATTTTCATAGATAATGCAGCAACTTGTGAAGAAACCATTGAAATAGCATCATTATCATGAATACTGGATACTTTTTTAGGATTTACCCTTTCAGATGGCCATTGAAAATTATTTGTAACCATTTCTTTAATTAAAGCATAGGCTTCATAAAATCGTTTTGATATTAGTGAACCACCAGCAAAAACATATATGATAGATCTAAGGGATTGAACTAACCCATTATAAAAAGTTTGAACAATTAACCAGTCTTGTAAAGCTTGATGTGGAAACTTTCTAAAGTGTTCATTAAATCTTTCACAAGTTTCATAAATTAACTCTCATTCAACTGAGTAAAGGAAGTAATATCACTTCTAAGGTTAGCAGTTTTTTAAGGTTGAAAATACTTAGCTAAGAATTATTGTGCCAAATCTCCCCAAGTTTTAATAAGCCTACATGCTAATGAATTTAACCACATCTTAGCTTTATACCTTAATGAAAAAAGAAAAAGCCTACGTCTGACGACATCATTTGATGCACTGTCATATTAAATGCAGCACACAGAACTTGCAAGATGTAAATTTGGATCCTCATTTGGTGTTTCCCTAAATTGATTGTTTTCTATCATTTGTATTATTGCTTGTCTAAGTTAAAATGAGTTAGCCACTACCACAGGAGTTTGAATACATAAGTAAATTTCATCTACCAAAAGGTTTGCATACTCCCTTAAAAGTTTTTGTAAATTATGATATTCATTTTCAACATTTTGAATTTCAATATTATTTTATGAGGTGTTCGCCATATCTTCAAAATTATGATATTTTCCTTATTTTTAAATTTTTCTTACAATATGTTCTAATTTTGAATCGTAGCGCACTAAATCTTAAGATTCTGAATTACGCATACAAATGATAAAATTTAAAAAAATTAAACAACACGAAAAAATAAAAGGGACATTTCTAAATTTTAATTTTATTTTTTCTTTAATTTTTTGGATTTTATGTTTTTTGAATTTTATATTTTTTTTTCAAATTTTTACATTTTTTCAATTTTCATAGTTTCTAATTTTTAATAAAATTAAATCTTTAATTCAAAGAAAATTGTAAATCAATAAGTTAACTTTCCAAGTTTAAAATGTTTTGTTACCTATCCCCGGCAATGGAACCAAAAAATGACCGGACCCGCAATTATGTGTTTTTTTTAATTCCAAAATATTGCCAAAAGCTTGACCAAAATTCTATTCAGCGACTAGTGTGAATAAATGAAATGATATGTAAAATAAATAATAAAACTTCAGTTTAGAGATACTACGCAAGTAATTGTATCATTCCAAGTAATATAGGATTTTTTTTAAAACTGTAGCATCGATCCCACAGGGATAATTGGAATCTTTTAAATTGGCTTGCAATGCTCAAAAGCAAATTCTATTTAAATTACAAATTAAATAAAAAAGAAATGATCGCAACTAAGAAAATAGAAATAACTATGATTAAGAGTTTAATAAAAGTAATTATAACAAGTATGAATAATATGTAAAGATCCTTCCCCTTGCAATTAGATATTAATCTATATAGGATTTGAATGATAAAAGACATGATGATGTATTGGGACAAATAGGAGTATTCCTATTCATTACACCCTCTCGGTGCTACCAAATATATTCTAGCCACTCACCTCCAGATTACCCAATGTGCCCTCTCTATAAGAACTTCAAGTGACCCTTACAATCCAAACTCTAAACTGAATTGGAAAAAGAATCTAGTCTGTCACCGTAGAAACATCAATTCTACGCCCATCAAAACTTATCTCCCTATCAATTTACATTCCCCTTATGTGATCGCAATAACTCTTCCTAGAATGATGTCTGACACTCACTAGTTGGGTGAAATCATAGCTCGCCAAGGTCTTTATTTTTCTCAATAGATTTTAACCTCACAAGTGTCCAATTTATAAAGTCAATGAAGAATCAATGAAAATTTCATCACAATTTTAGAAGTATAAGGAATTCTTTAAACCATTCTCATCCGACAAGATTAATTCTCAACACATAAAACAGACTTCATGAAGAATAAAACAAAAACACCAATATCATATTGAAATCTTAGTCTTAGAAACAAAAAATTAAACATAATCACAAAGTACATTATGTCTTTTCCCCAACACTAATTTTGGAGTCTCTTTGATGAATTTTCCAAACTCGTACTCTTACAACACATAACACACATAAACTCACACTTAAGCACAAAAGTGGGACTTTCTAAAGCCTTTAAATGCTGACAAAAAGTCCTTTTTTTTGTTATACTTTCATCCATATTAATAGATCTCTAAAAATAGCCAAGGGTTGCTTTAAACACCCTTTAAAATTTGGCTAAATTCAATTGATTTACTAGAAGAAAAGTTATTAGCATTGTAGGGCCCACTACACCCGTCTGTAGTGCTATAGTGCCAGGGGGCGGTGACATGACACCATAAGAATTACACCATTTTTGCTATTTTTTCCCTCATTTTCTTCAAATGTCCGTTCTATGTATCTGAAATAAAAAGAAAATATAAAATAAATTTCTTTAAAGTGCAATATCACTAAAAATATGCATACAACAATTGTAAAATATGCACTAAAAGTAAGTAATTTTAATGTGGATAAATTGTCAACTAAAATTTATTCAATAGGTTAATATGTATTTAGTCAGCTTTCCTAGGGGCACCCTGAATTGAGACATTTTTCTTTGTGAAGTTTTAGTCTATAAAGCAGAGGTGTATACCAGAATATGTAGACACTTGATAAAAGAAGTGGTCCCTACCAAGGATTGGAGCGACCATTGATCTTTTATATGAGTTTCTTCGAATTAGTTGAGGAGTTGATTTTACTTGATCATTGTCGGCTTTATCATAAAGCATTTATTATCATGTATTTGGATTTCTTTTTGTTTGGTTGTCCCGTGAGCTGACATAATGAAGTGACACTAGATAATTTAGTCATTTGGCTGATAAGATGGTCCCTTAGTATCCTTTTTGTATGGTTATTCATATTTTATAATGATTTATGTAGCCAAATTTCTAATGTAAACATTTAGTTTACTTTTTTTTAACTCATTTAAAGTGACACAACTGTATTAAGAATAAGAGAATAAAAAAAAATTATTTATTTTATAACAAGAACTTCAAATAATTGTAATATCTTAATTTTCATGCCAGTAATCTCTTTAAATAAGGTATGATATGTGCTTTCACTTTACATTTTTGAAGTTTGAGTTGGTTAATCGACTCTAGTAGAGGATGAAGATGTTGAGTGGTAAAAAAATTGCAAAAGAAGAAGCTCTATTGAAGGCCTTCAGGATTCCAGTTAATAGTATCCACCCTTCAAGGGATGAGAAAAAGAGAATAAGGAGCTCCTAGCTGCCTCAAGGAAGAAAACCTGCAACTAGTCAATCAACTAAAAAGAGGCAAGATGATGGTGGCCGACAAGATGGTGCAAAAAAGAAGGACTAAGAGGCTAGGCTGAAGGGTACTAATTTGGTGAAACTTGGAGAGCAACAGAGGAATAGAGGGTTGAGGAAGTTGCAAACTCTTTTGACTCCCTACCACTTCTAAGAGTAATAAGAGGGATGGTGTGCATCAAGATTATTAGTCGGGAGAAGTGACTTCTCTAAATCTATCATTTGAAATATGTGGTGCCTCAACCTTTTGCAAGTGAAGCCAAAAAGGACAGTGTTCTGCCTTTTGGGACAACGTCAATGCATCAGAGTTAAAGAAGTTAATTGATAAGTTAAATTTTTCTTGTTTGGCGAACTTGTTTATTTTGATTATATTTAATTTGGTGTTGTAGATGAAATTTATGCATATCATCAATTCCATGCTTATCTCGACTGGGGAACCTCCAGTGTTCAAAGCTCCTGTTGGACCTTCTACTCCTACTCTGGCTGAAGCGACATCCAGCAAGTTGCCACCAATTTCTTACATCGAGACGGAGACAAGCGGACCAAGAGTCTCTCATGTGTCACTAGTTTGATGAATGGATGAAACAGTGCATTCTCTTTCCCATGCAGCAAGCCTTCAGAGAGAGATTACCATTTCAGAAATGAAGAATGAATTGGTACAGATATGGAACTTTTCTGGACTGAAGTGGTGACTCTACAAATTGGAGCAGGTCAAAGCAGCTAACTCAGTCACTCATGTCTGTGTTGAGGAAGAGAGGATATAGAAGTATAAAATTGAAGGCCATGTGTTGTACTCAAATTTGGTGAGCCAAAGTTCGGTGCTACCTCAGGCAGCTGAGGAGTCTGATGCGCCTCTTTTGTGTACTATTTATTGAAGTATTTTATGTTAATTTAAATCCCCAGTAACAGTGCAAAAAACTTGACCCATCCCAAAATTATGCAGTAATTTAGCTTCTAAAAATATTGTCAAAATCTTGACCCAATTTATATTAAGTATTTAACGTACAAAATCAAAATGTTACATAAATTATAGAAAATAGTTCACACTCTAGGGGTTCTACGTAAGTGCACTTATCGCTTCAAGTATTATAAGGCTTTCGTTAAAAACCCTAGTATCGATCCCACAGAGCAGCGCAATAAGAAATCCCTCAAGTTAATTCTTGTTTACTACTATCAAGTCTTAGTTTGGAAGATGAAAATTCTTATGATAATATCATAAATCACTATATTCAAACTATAAAAAGTAAATTAAGAAAGATAAGTTAAAATGGGTTTAATGAAAGTTAACGTAAATGTAACTAAAAGAACTAAGTTTACTAAACTAATTTCTAAACTTCAAAGTTAAATTTATTAAGACTAAAGAAAGTTTTGTGATGAAGAGTTCAAATTTAAGAAAGCATCCTTCTCCTTTCTAATAAGTACATGGTTAGTGAAGTAATTAAAATCATTTAAAATTGTATATAAAATTGTATTGTGTCAAATAGGAGAAATCATATTCTTTACCCTCTGTTAAGTGCATAAAGAACATTAACTAATCCAGAGTTGGGTCCCTAATTCTGTGGTTATGTTGGGAGAATACTGGCTCTCACTTCAGAGGTCCCACTTCTCTCTCGCTTAAGGGCTAACAATCTTGAATTAGTTTCCTATCAACTGGACCAAATTGAGGATTTTAGTCAATCTCCTTAAAATCTCTAATTCTGCGTCTAACAAAGTATATTTCCCTATTTATCTGCACTCATTCCTATGGATTAGATTCTCACCCATAAAATTGAATGTGACTCTTACATTATTATAGAAAACATAGCTCATTCAGATCTTATGTTTCTCAACAAAATTTGACCTTTCAATTGGAAAATTCAAAAAGTAAATGAATATTGGAGTTCAAATCATCATAAATTATTGACATTTAAAACTGTGTAAAACAAAATCAATTCTTCATAAAACCAAATCTCAGTGTAGGGAGCAGGAGAAAGAAGGTTATTTAGATTTCATGAGAAGGATGCGACAAAACATGCATTTCATATATTATAACAAGTTTACAAAATAAAGAAAGAAAATAACACAACTTATCTCACACTCCTTGCTAAGAAAATCCATAGAAGTTCCCTTAAAGAGCTTTCTCTCCTTACGATCACACTCATTTCCCTCCTAGAAATGTAATGACAAAGAAATATCTCACCTTCCCAGTCCTCTTACAACCCTAGAAGAAAATCTTCTCTTATCTAAAGCCTTCCTGTCACTCTCATGCCACACTTATGCCCTACACTCCACTTCTTTTTAATTAGGGGCTGCCTCCTTTAAAAAAAATTCAAAACTCCTCCCAAACTCTCTCTAAAATTCACACCCTTTGAATTATAAAAGACATATCCATTCATTCAAGAGACATATCCCTTCATTAAAGAGCCTTTAAAGTATCCAATTGCATTAAATTATTCCACGGGGTGTTCGAAACATTTTGAGCCTTGAAAATCCGCTCAAAATTTGTTCCAAGCTGCCTTAATCCATATTACATCGTCTCTAGCACCTCTAGCACTAGTTTTAGCACCTCAGTCGCCACCCTGCAGTAACTCCGCTGTTTTGCTATGTTTGGCTCTGTTTAAGCTCTGTTTCAATCTATTTCAGTTGTGTTTCACTCCTAACAGATATACCAAAAAAATAAGCATTAAAATAACCTTTATTTAAAGTGTAATTTTATTCAAAAACATGTGAGAAATGTAAAGTAGATTACAGATAGAAAGACATATCAAAATGTGCCAAGCTAGATTTTTTTTTGAATTGCATCATTTTTGCTTCATTTTCTCCCAAAGTCCATTTCTTGTACTTGAAACCAAAAATATGCAAAATATCTTCCTTTAAAGTGTAATATCATTA